>WNWK01014358.1:0-51584 GCA_009830355.1 Cherax destructor | reverse complement strand
TTTTTCCAGGTTTATAGAACAAAAGTTAGGGATAAGATAGGTCCCTTAAAAATAACTTTGGGCATCTTACTGACAAGGAGAATGATATGTGCTCTATTTTAATAATTATTTTCTCTCGGTTTTCACACAGGAAGACATAAATAATATCCCAGTAATTAATTTTTACAGAGGCCCAGAAGAAGATAAATTATGTAATATCACAGTCACTAGCGAAATGATTATGAAACAGCTGGACCGACTGAAACAAAATAAATCGCCGGTCCTGATGAGCTTTTTGCAAGGGTTCTTAAGGAATGCAAAATGGAACTCTGTGAACCAATATCTAACATTTTTAATTTATCTCTTCAAACAGGTGTAGTGTCTGATATGTGGAAGATGGCTAATGTAATTCCTATTTTTAAAGCAGGGGACAAGTCACTACCGTCAAACTACCGCCCAATAAGCCTGACCTCAATTGTAGGCAAATTACTAGAGTCAATTAAAGCTGATATTATTAGAAGCCATCTAGATAACCATAATTTGATTAATGATACCCAGCATGGATTCACGAGGGGCCGTTCCTGCCTATCTAATTTATTAACCTTCTTCAGTAAAGCTTTTGAGGCTGTTGATCACGATAAAGAATTCGATATTGTTTATTTAGACTTTAGTAAGGCTTTTGGTAGAGTACCGCACCAGAGACTGTTAAAGAAAGTGGCAGCTCATGGCTTTGGGGGGAAAAGTTCTGTCATGGATCGAGTCATGGCTCACCAATAGGAAGCAGAGAGTGTGCATAAATGGGGTTAAATCCGAATGGGGACTTGTAACAAGTGGTGTTCCACAGGGATCAGTCTTAGGCCCATTGTTATTTATAATATATATCAATGACCTTGATGAGGGAATTACTAGTGATATGAGCAAATTCGCCGACGACACGAAGATAGGTAGGATAATTGATTCAAACATAGACGTCATAGAACTTCAGGAAGATTTAGACAAACTTAATTCGTGGTCAGAAAAGTGGCAGATGCAGTTCAATGTAGATAAATGCAAGGTTCTGAAGCTCGGGAGTGTCCATAACCCAAGCACTTATAAGTTAAATAACGTAGAACTTAGCCATACAGATTGGAGAAGGACTTGGGGTGATGGTAAGCAGCAACCTTAAACCAAGACAGCAATGCCTAAGCGTACGTAATAAGGCAAATAGATTACTGGATTTATATCAAAGTGTTAGCAACAGAAGTCCAGAGGTTATATTACAGCTTTATACATCATTAGTAAGGCCTCACCTAGATTACGCAGCTCAGTTCTGGTCTCCATATTACAGAATGGACATAAATTCGTTAGAAAACATTCAGCGTAGAATGACTAAATTAATACATAGCATTAGAAATCTTCCTTACGAAGAAAGATTGAAGACCCTAAAATTACATTCACATGAGGGGAGACATGATCGAGGTATACAAGTGGAAAATGGGTATTAACAAAGGGGATATAAATAAGGTCTTGAGGATATCTTCCAAGAGAGAACCCGCAATAATGGATTCAAGTTAGATAAGTTAGATTTAGAAAGGATATAGGAAAGTATTGGTTTGGAAATAGGGTAGTTGATGAGTGGAACAGTCTGCCTAGTAGGGTTATTAAAGCAAGGACCTTGGGTAGTTTTAAATTTAGGTTGATAAATTCATAGTGAGAGGGGTTGGATTTGAGTGGGACTCGGCATGAGTGGGTAGAATTGTCAAAGCTTATTTCTTGGGTAGCATTGAAAATTGGGTTGAGCAAATATTCTGTTAGTGGGACGGATTGTGAAGGACCTGCCTAATATGGGCCAACAGGCTCTGCAGTGTTCCTTTCTATGTTCTTATGTGAGAGGGTTGGATTTGAGTGGGACTCATGCATGAGTGGGTAGAATTGTCAAAGCTTATTTCTTGGTAGCATTGAAAATTGGGTTGAGCAAATATTCTGTTGTGGAGGATTGTGAAGGACCTGCCTAGTTGGCCAACAGGCCTTCTGCAGTGTTCCTCCTTTCTTATGTTCTTATGTTCTAACAAAGGAGATATTAATAAAATACTGAGGATATCGCCAAGTATGAACGAGAAATAACGGATTTAAATTGGATAAATTTAAGAACATAAGAACATAAGAAAGGAGGAACACTGCAGCACCCTGTGGCCCATTCTAGGCAGGTCCTTCACATTATCCCACCAACAGAATATTTGTTCAACCAATTTTCAATGCTACCCAAAAATAAGCTTGAAATGACATATGAAGTACTGGTTTTCGAACAGAGTTGTAGATGCGGAGGGGCTAGAACATTGTATCTTTGGGACGTGCCACACAGTGGCTCACAGGTCCATACGGGAATCGTGAAGAACAGGAGGAGTGTGAGGTTGTCAGGCCCTCATCTTGAGACGATGGTCAGTCCATCAATCTTGAATAGAATATTCAAGATTGATGGATCTGACAACATCGTCTCAAGATTGAGGCCTGACATCACCCTCCTGTTCTTACGATTCTCCTTTTATGGCGATGAGCCACGGTGGCGCGTTTCCTCAATGCCCAAGGTTCATATGTGTCTAATTACCAACTCGTCGGTTCTCTGAACCGTGTGAAAATTGATTTTAGGCGTGATTTACCGTCCTCCAAACTTAGATAGGGAACAAGGGAGAACTACTTTGGGAGGAAATTGTTAAGGCCACAAGACACGATAACGTAGTAATTCTAGGGGACTTTAACTTTAGTCAGATTGATTGGAATTTCATGACAGGGAATTTAGAATCTAACGACTTTTTAGAAGTAGTTCAGGATTGCTTTTTGAAGCAGTTTGTAACAGAACCTACAAGGGGAAATAACCTACTTGCTTGGTTCTGGCAAGCAAGGAAACCCTTGTTAATAATTTAGAAATTACAGAGGAACTCGGCTCAAGCGACCACAAGTCAATTACCTTTTAGCATTGAATGGATGTATGATAGTAGGATAATTCAGTAATGGTCCCAGATTTTCGCTTAGCAGATTATAATGGACTTAGAGAACACTTATCAACTGTGGACTGGGGTGAAGAAGAGGTATCAATATGACAGTTTTCTTAACACTATACAGGCTGCCCAAAGAACATTTATCCCGTATAAAGAAATTAGATCAAGTAGAAATGACCCAAAATGGATGAATAATAGGCTCAAATATCTTTTAGGGCAGAAGAAAGGAATTTATAGGCGCATAAAAGAGGTGAGGGTCATCTTATAAATCAGTATACTGACATTAAGAGGGACGTTAAAAGGGAATAAGAAAAGCTAAACGGGACTATGAAATTAAAGTTGCTAGGGATTCAAAAACTAACCCAAAAGTTTTTTCCAGGTTTATAGAACAAAAGTTAGGGATAAGATAGGTCCCCTTAAAAATAACTTTGGGCATCTTACTGACAAGGAGAATGATATGTGCTCTATTTTTAATAATTATTTTCTCTCGGTTTTCACACAGGAAGACATTAATAATATCCCAGTAATTAATTTTTACAGAGGCCCAGAAGAAGATAAATTATGTAATATCACAGTCACTAGGAAATGATTATGAAACAGCTGGACCGACTGAAACAAAATAAATCGCCGGGTCCTGATGAGCTTTTTGCAAGGGTTCTTAAAGAATGCAAAATGGAACTCTGTGAACCAATATCTAACATTTTTAATTTATCTCTTCAAACAGGTGTAGTGTCTGATATGTGGAAGATGGCTAATGTAATTCCTATTTTTAAAGCAGGGGACAAGTCACTACCGTCAAACTACCGCCCAATAAGCCTGACCTCAATTGTAGGCAAATTACTAGAGTCAATTATAGCTGATATTATTAGAAGCCATCTAGATAACCATAATTTGATTAATGATACCCAGCATGGATTCACGAGGGCCGTTCCTGCCTATCTAATTTATTAACCTTCTTCAGTAAAGCTTTTGAGGCTGTTGATCACGATAAAGAATTCGATATTGTTTATTTAGACTTTAGTAAGGCTTTTGATAGAGTACTGTTAAAGAAAGTGGCAGCTCATGGCATTGGGGGAAAAGTGCTGTCATGGATCGAGTCATGGCTCACCAATAGGAAGCAGAGAGTGTGCATAAATGGGGTTAAATCCGAATGGGGACTTGTAACAAGTGGTGTTCCACAGGGATCAGTCTTAGGCCCATTGTTATTTATAATATATATCAATGACCTTGATGAGGGAATTACTAGTGATATGAGCAAATTCGCCGACGACACGAAGATAGGTAGGATAATTGATTCAAACATAGATGTCATAGAACTTCAGGAAGATTTAGACAAACTTAATTCGTGGTCAGAAAAGTGGCAGATGCAGTTCAATGTAGATAAATGCAAGGTTCTGAAGCTCGGGAGTGTCCATAACCCAAGCACTTATAAGTTAAATAACGTAGAACTTAGCCATACAGATTGCGAGAAGGACTTGGGGGTGATGGTAAGCAGCAACCTTAAACCAAGACAGCAATGCCTAAGCGTACGTAATAAGGCAAATAGATTACTGGATTTATATCAAGAAGTGTTAGCAACAGAAGTCCAGAGGTTATATTACAGCTTTATACATCATTAGTAAGGCCTCACCTAGATTACGCAGCTCAGTTCTGGTCTCCATATTACAGAATGGACATAAATTCGTTAGAAAACATTCAGCGTAGAATGACTAAATTAATACATAGCATTAGAAATCTTCCTTACGAAGAAAGATTGAAGACCCTAAAATTACATTCACTTGTAAGACGTAGAATGAGGGAGACATGATCGAGGTATACAAGTGGAAAATGGGTATTAACAAAGGGGATATAAATAAGGTCTTGAGGATATCTCTCCAAGAGAGAACCCCAATAATGGATTCAAGTTAGATAAGTTTAGATTTAGAAAGGATATAGGAAAGTATTGGTTTGGAAATAGGGTAGTTGATGAGTGGAACAGTCTGCCTAGTAGGGTTATTGAAGCTAGGACCTTGGGTAGTTTCAAATTTAGGTTGATAAATTCATGAGTGAGAGGGGTTGGATTTGAGTGGGACTCGCGCATGAGTGGGTAGAATTGTCAAAGCTTATTTCTTGGGTAGCATTGAAAATTGGGTTGAGCAAATATTCTGTTAGTGGGACGGATTGTGAAGGACCTGCCTAGTATGGGCCAACAGGCCTGCTGCAGTGTTCCTCCTTTCTTATGTTCTTATGTTCTTATTCATTCACAGATGCGTGGAACAATCTTCCGATTAGGGTGATAGAGGCTAGGACCTTGGGTGGCTTTAAAAAGAGATTGGACAAATATGAGTGGGAAGGGCTGGGTTTGATTAGTGTCGTGAGTACAGGAGTAAATTCTTAGGTAGTGGTGGTTTTGATAAGGACTTGCCTTGTATGGGCCAGTAGGCCTTCTGCAGTGTTCCTCCATTCTTATGTTCTTATGTCCTAGCTTCAATAACCCTACTAGGCAGACTGTTCCACTCATCAACTACCCTATTTCCAAACCAATACTTTCCTATATCCTTTCTAAATCTAAACTTATTTAACTTGAATCCATTATTGCGGGTTCTCTCTTGGAGAGATATTCTCAAGACCTAATTTATATCCCCTTTGTTAATAATCATTTTCCACTTGTATACCTCGATCATGTCTCCCCTCATTCTACGTCTTACAAGTGAATGTAATTTTAGGGTCTTCAATCTTTCTTCGTAAGGAAGATTTCTAATGCTATGTATTAATTTAGTCATTCTACGCTGAATGTTTTCTAACGAATTTATGTCCATTCTGTAATATGGAGACCAAAACTGAGCTGCCTAATCTAGGTGAGGCCTTACTAATGATGTATAAAGCTGTAATATAACCTCTGTACTTCTGTTGCTAACACTTCTTGATATAAATCCAAGTAATCTATTTGCCTTATTATGTACGCTTAGGCATTGCTGTCTTGGTTTAAGGTTGCTGCTTACCATCACCCCCAAGTCCTTCTCGCAATCTGTATGGCTAAGTTCTACGTTATTTAACTTATAAGTGCTTGGGTTATGGACACTCCCGAGCTTCAGTAACTTGCATTTATCTACATTGAACTGCATCTGCCACTTTTCTGACCACGAATTAAGTTTGTCTAAATCTTCCTGAAGTTCTATGACATCTATGTTTGAATCAATTATCCTACCTATCTTCGTGTCGTCGGCGAATTTGCTCATGTCACTAGTAATTCCCTCGTCAAGGTCATTGATATATATTATAAATAACAACGGGCTTAAGACTGATCCCTGTGGAACACCACTTGTTACAAGTCCCCACTCGGATTTAACACCATTTATGCACACTCTCTGCTTCCTATTGGTGAGCCATGACTCGATCCATGACAGAACTTTTCCCCCAATGCCATGAGCTGCCACTTTCTTTAACAGTCTCTGGTGCGGTACTCTACCAAAAGCCTTACTAAAGTCTAAATAAACAATATCAAATTCTTTATCGTGATCAACAGCCTCAAAAGCTTTAGTGAAGTGAATCCATGCTGAGTATCATTAATCAAATTATGGTTATCTAGATAGCTTCTAATAATATCAGCTATAATTGACTCTAGTAATTTGCCTACAATTGAGGTAAGGCTTATTGGGCGGTAATTTGATGGTAGTGACTTGTCCCGATGGAAATAAATGGTATAAAATACCGACACAATGGAAAAATAAACACATAAGCAGTATAATGTGATCCTTTATTGAAATTCAAAGACGCCCGACTAGTAATCAAAGAAACTAATTTCCGTAGACGAAAATGCCTTGAATCAGCACTTATCTCTGTTTCTAACACAATTAAACAAAACAAAGGCAGCTTCACCATCTCTGAAGTCTTAGCAAGAATCCTCCTGAAAACAGTAAACACATAGTCTCTCCTGCTAATAAGAACATAAGAATGGAGGAACACTGCAGAAGGCCTACTGGCCCATACAAGGCAGGTCCTTATCAAAACCACCACTACCTAAAAATTTATTCCCGTACTCATGACACAAATCAAACCCAGCCCCTCCCACTCATATTTGTCCAATCTCTTTTAAAGCCACCCAAGGTCCTAGCCTCTATCACAGTACTCGGAAGATTGTTCCACGCATCTACAACTCTGTTCGAAAACCAGTACTTGCCTATGTCCTTTCTAAATCTAAATTTATCCAATTTAAATCCGTTATTTCTCGTTCTTACTTGGTTCGATATCCTCAGTATTTTATTAATATCTCCTTTGTTTATGCCCATCATCCACTTGTACACCTCGATGATATCTCCCCTCATTCTACGTCTCTCCAGAGAGTGGAGATTCAATGCTCTAAGTCTATCTTCATACGGGAGATTTCTTATACTGTAAATCATTTTAGTCATTCTTCTTTGTATGTTCTCCAATGAATCTATATCCATCCTGTAGTAAGGAGACCAAAACTGAGCTGCATAATCCAAATGAGGTCTCACTAGTGATGTATAGAGCTGTAAAATAACTTTTGGACTTCTGTTGCTTATACTTCTTGAAATAAATCCTAGTAATCTGTTAGCCTTATTGCGCACACTTAGGCACTGTTGTCTTGGCTTTAGATTTTTGCTTACCATGACTCCCAAGTCTTTTTCACATTCTGTATGATCAAGCTCAACTTCACCTAGTTTATAAATTCGAGGGATATTTTCATTACCAACGACAAGCACCTTACACTTGTCCACATTGAACTTCATCTGCCACTTTTCAGACCAAGACATTAATTTATCCAAATCCTCCTGGAGTTCACTGTTATCCTCCTCAGAATGAATTATACGGCCTATTTTTGTATCATCAGCAAATTTACTCATGTCACTTGCAATTCCTTCATCAAGGTCATTAATGTTAATTTAGCACATCGTAGATGTGGAACACTCCTACTGGCCTTCTATATTTCAACCTCCAGCAGAAATATTTGTCTAACCTATTGTTATACTACCCAAGTATTTGTTTTATCACCTTTTATTCATGTGCATATTGATTGTTCTACCTTATTGTATTACTTCTACTACTACTACTACTACTAATACTACTTATATCACTACTACTTCTAACACCACTAGTTTTTTTCACCTCACCTTGACAGTATATATATACCAACTGTGTCCATATATCGCTTGTAACGGCTTGAGAAAGCTCCTGGAGAGCGAAACGTTGCCACAATAAAATGTCACATTAGTTGCAATTGTGTCCTTTTACTTAACAGAAGTCCAAAAGTTATTTTACAGCTCTATACATCACGAGTGAGACCTCATTTGGATTATGCAGCTCAGTTTTGGTCTCCTTACTACAGGATGGATATAGATTCATTGGAGAACATACAAAGAAGAATGACTAAAATGATTTACAGTATAAGAAATCTCCCGTATGAAGATAGACTTAGAGCGTTGAATCTCCACTCTCTGGAGAGACGTAGAATGAGGGGAGATATCATAGAGGTGTACAAGTGGATGATGGGCATAAACAAAGGAGATATTAATAAAATACTGAGGATATCGAACCAAGTAAGAACCAGAAATAACGGATTTATATTGGATAAATTTAGATTTAGAAAGGACATAGGCAAGTACTGGTTTTCGAACAGAGTTGTAGATGCGTGGAACAATCTTCCGAGTACTGTGATAGAGGCTAGGACCTTGGGTGGCTTTAAAAAGAGATTGGACAAATATATGAGTGGGAGGGGCTGGGTTTGATTGGTGTCGTGAGTACGGGAATAAATTCTAGGTAGTGGGGTTTTGATATGGACCTGCCTTGTATGGGCCAGAGGCCTTCTGCAGTGTTCCTCCATTCTTATGTTCTTATGTTACCTCACAAGAGACTTAAGAAAGGTGGCAGCTCATGGTATAGGAGGTAAAGTTCTAGCATGGATAGAGGCATGGCTTTCCAATAGAAATGCTTGAGTCTGCCCAGGTTGACATATTTCCTAAGATGTGCTCCTTCATATGATGACCCTATACTGCACGAATATGACAGTATCCAGATTGCTCTACCTGCTTTCCTGTCTTCATGCATTGCATCCAGAGGATTGTAGCAGCAATTCTCCCTGAACATCTTAGGGACAAGATTGGAATACATGACCAAAAGTTCGTTGATGGATATATATATATATATATATATATATATATATATATATATATATATATATATATATATATATATATATATATATATATATATATATATATATATATATATATATATATATAATATATATATATATTATATTCAAAAGTCGGCCGTCTCCCACCGAGGCAGGGTGACCCAAAGAAAACAAAATCCCCAAAAAGAAAACACTTTCATCATCATTCAACACTTTCACCACACTCATACATAATCACTGTCTTTGCAGAGGAGCTCATATACGACAGCTGAGAATAGTCCCTCCCAGCTGTCACCATTCCAGACCCCTCCTTTAAAGTGCTGGCCTTGAACTTCCCATTTCCAGGACTCAAATCCAACTAAATCAATTAACTGGTTTCCTTGAATCCCTTCACAAAATGTTACCCTGCTCACATTCCAAAAGATGTCATGTCCCAAAAACCATTCACTCCTATCTAACACGCTCACACATGCTTGATGGAAGTCCAAGCCCCTCGCCCACTAAACCTTCTTTACCCCCTCCCTCCAACCTTTTCTAGGACGTCCCCTAGCCCGCCTTCCTTCCCCTAGAGATTTATACGCTCTCCAAGTCATTCTACTTTGATCCATTCTCCCTAAATGATCAAACCACCTCAACAACCCCTCTTCAGCCCTCTGACAAATACTTTTAGTAACTCCACACCTTCTCCTAATTTCCACATTCCGAATTTTCTGCATAATATTTACACCACACATTGCCCTTATACAGGACATCTCCACTGCCTCCAGCCTCCTCCTCGCTGCAGCATTTGCAACCCATGCTTCACACCCATATAAGAGTGTTGGTACCACTATACTTTCGTACATTCCCTCCTTTGCCTCCATGGATAACGTTTTTTGTCTCCACAGATACCTCAATGCACCACTCACCTTTTTTCCTTCATCAATTCTATGGTTAACCTCATCCTTCATAAACCCATCCGCTGACACGTCAACTCCCAAATATCTGAAAACATTTACTTCTTCCATAATCCCTCTCTCCAATGTGATATCCAATTTTTCTTTATTTAAATCGTTTAATACCCTCATCACCTTACTTTTATCTATGTACACTTTCAACTTTCTACCTTTACACACTCTCCCAAACTCGTCCACTAACCTTTGCAACTTGTCTTTAGAATCTCCCATAAGCACAGTATCATCAGCAAAAAGTAACTGTGTCAACTTCCATTTTGCATATAATTCCCCATAATTTAATCCCACCCCTCTCCCCAACACCCTAGCATTTACTTCTTTTACAACCCCATCTATAAATATATTAAACAACCATGGTGACATTACACATCCCTGTCTAAGACCTACTTTTACCGGGAAGTAATCTCCCTCTCTCCTACACACTCTAACCTGAGCCTCACTATCCTCATAAAAACTCTTTACAGCCTTTAGTAACTTACTACCTATTCCATACACTTGCAACATTTGCCACATTGCTCCCCTCTCCACTCTATCATATGCCTTTTCTAAATCCATAAATGCAATGAAAACTTCTCTACCTTTATCTAAATACTGTTCACATATATGTTTCACTGTAAACACTTGATCTACACATCCCCTACCCACTCTAAAGCCTCCTTGCTCATCTGCAATCCTACTCTCTGTTTTACCTCTAATTCTTTCAATAATAACCCTGCCATACACTTTACCTGGTATACTCAGTAAACTTATTCCCCTATAATTCTTACAATCTCTTTTATCCCCCTTCTGCTAATCCCTAGGTACCTTCCCCTCTTTCATACATTTATTAAACAAAAATACCAACCACTCCAGCACTATATCCCCCTCCTGCTTTTAACATGTCTGTCATGATCCCGCAGTTCCAGCTGCTTTACCCCTTTCATTCTACGTAATGCCTCACGCACCTCCCACACTCACATCCTGCTCTTCTTCACTCCTAAACGATGTTGTACCTCCCTGGCCAGTACATGAAATTACCGCATCCCTTTTTTCATCGACATTTAAAGTTCCTCAAAATATTCCGCCATCTACCCAATACCTCCAGCTCCCCATCTACTAACTCCCCTACTCTGTTTTTAACTGACAAATCCATTCGTTCCCTAGGCTTTCTTACCTTGCTTATCTCACTCCAAATTTTTTTCTTGTTTTCAGCAAAATTTCTTGACAGAGCCTCTCCCATTCTTTCATCCGCTATTCTTCTGCATTCTCTCACCACTCTCTTCACCTTTCTTTTACTCTCCATATACTCTGCTCTTCTATTAACACTTCTGTTTTTTAAAAACCTCTCATAAGCTAACTTTTTCTCTTTTATCACACCCTTTACTTCTTCATTCCACCACTCACTCCTCTTTCCTCCTGCACCCACCCTCGTATAGCCACAAACTTCTGCCCCACATTCTAATACTGCATTTTTAAAACTATCCAAACTCTCTTCAAACCCCCCTCCCCTACTCATACTTGCACTAGCCCACCTTTCTGCCAATAGTTGCTTATATCTCACCCTAACTTCCTCCTCCCTTAGTTTATACACTTTTACCTCTCTCTTACTTGCTGTTGCCATTTTCTTTTTGTCCCATCTACCTTTTACTCTAACTGTAGCTACAACCAAATAATGATCCGATATATCCATTGCCCTTCTATAAACATGTACATCCTGAAGTCTACCCAACAACCTTTTAGCCAACAATACATAATCCTTGTATATTTGTTTATCCTCTTTTTCATAAAATATGTATTACTTATTGCCAAACCTCTTTCTACACATAGCTCAATTAATGGTTCCCCATTTACATTTACCCCTTGCACCCCAAATTTACCTACTACTCCCTCCACAACATTTTTACCCACTTTAGCATTAAGATCCCCAACCACAATTACTCTCTCACTTGGTTCAAAACTCCCCACACACTCACTCAACATTTCCCAAAATCTCTCTCTCTCTTCTACACTTCTCTCTTCTCCAGGTGCATAAACACTTACTATAACCCACTTTTCATATCCAACCTTTATTTTACTCCACATAATCCTTGAATTTATACATTTATATTCCCTCTTTACCTCCCATAACTGATTATTCAACATTATTGCCACTCCTTCCTTAGCTCTAACTCTATTTGAAACCCCTGACCTAATCCCATTTATTTCTCCTCTCTGAAACTCTCCTACCCCCTTCAGCTTTGTCTCACTTAAAGCCAGGACATCCAGCTTCTTTTCATTCATAATGTCTACAATCATCTCTCTCTTATCATTCGCACAACATCCACGCACATTCAAACATCCCACTTTGAAGGTTTTCTTCTTTTTCTTTTTAGTAAGCTATACAGGAAAAGGGGTTACTAGCCCATTGTTCCCGGCATTTTAGTTGACTTTTACAACACGCATGGCTTACGGAGGAAAGATTCATATTCCACTTCCCCATGGATATGAAAGAAAAGCAAAAACAACAAGAACTATTAAGATAAAATCAAAGAAAACTCAGATGAGTGTGTATACATAAATGTGTATATGTATGTGTAGTGTGACCTAAGTGTAAGTAGAAGTAGCAAGACGTACCTGAAATCTTGCATGTTTATGAGACAGAAAAAAGACACCAGCAATCCTACCATCATGTAAAACAAATACAGGCTTTTGTTTTACACTCACTTGGCAGGACGGTAGTACCTCCTTGGTTGGTGTTGGTCGTGGATGATGGTGACATGAGGTTGAAACAGAGAAACAGCGACTACTATTACAGATATGGCAGTCTCTGTCTCGTGGGAAAGGGAAGGTGATGTGAATGATGTAAAGTCTGGACATAACACGATGTTAATTCGGAAACATTTACAAATATTACGGGGCCAGCGTACTGGTGGGAGCATGTTATTTTGGTGGTGTGGATGATGGTGACGCTGGTGTTAACACGGAGCTACTCCGGCAACCTCATGGCCCTTCTAGCAGTGAGACACATCTCTGAGCCATACCAGTCTTTACGAGACGTAGTGGACGACCCATCTGTTAAGATGATTTGGGAAAAAGACTCTGGTGCTGTCTTCATTCTCAAGGTCTGTTGTAGAAAAATCAAACTTCTTTTTTCCAATGCACTTTTATGAAATAATAAAATTAAAATGTTAAATTTTCATAGGCATTTACAAACACCATGCAATATACGATTATTAGTTAAATATAATATAAGATTTATTATTTATCACATTAATAAATATGATTCTTAGAGGCGCTCAGATGCAATGATTCAAAACTGCAAATATCCTCACTCCTCCTCAGGAACACTTACGAGCCGTTCCGGGGATTCGTATAGTGTTATATAACACAATACGGTGCCCCGTGGCCTGATCGCTAAAGTCTCGCTTCTCACGGCGACGGTCTGTGTTCGATTCCCAGCGCGGTTAGAAACATTTTGCGTGTTTCTTTACACCGGTTGTCTATGTTCACCCATCAGTAAAATAGGTACCTAGGAGTTAGTCGACTGGTGTGGGTCGCATCCTAGGACAAGGACCTAATTTGCCCGAAATGCTCAGCGTAACAAGGGGCTTTCTATATAGTAGTATGTCATTGATGTCAGCTAGGACTGTATACCATGTACATGTACTTGTAGTAAATGAAGATGTTATATTATTTTTATTTTTTTTTATTAACACATCGGCCGATTCTCACCAAGGCAGGGTGGCCCGAAAAAGAAAAACTTTCATCATCATTCACTCCATCTCTGTCTTGCCAGAGGGGTACTTTACACTACAGTTATAAAAGTGCAACATTAACACCCCTCCTTCAGAGTGCAGACACTGTACTTCCCATCTCCAGGACTCAAGTCCGGCCAGCCTGTTTCCCTGAATCCCTTCATAAATGTTACTTTGCTCACACTCCAACAATACGTCAAGTATTAAAAACCATTTGTCTCCATTCACTCCTATCAAATACGCTCACACATGCTTGCTGGAAGTCCAAGCCCCTCGCACACAAAACCTCCTTTACCCCCTCCCTCCAACCTTTCCTAGGCCGACCCCTACCCCGCCTTCCCTCCACTACAGATTTATACACTCTCGAAGTCATTCTGTCTCGTTCCATTCTATCTACATGTCCTAACCACTTCAACAACCCCTCCTCAGCTCTCTGGATAATAGTTTTTGTAATCCCGCACCTCCTCCTAATTTCCAAACTCCGAATTCTCTGCATTATATTCACACCACACATTGACCTCAGACATGACATCTCCACTGCCTCCAGCCTTCTCTTTGCAACATTCATCACCCATGCTTCACACCCATATAAGAGTGTTGGTATAACTATACTCTCATACATTCCCCTCTTTACTTCCATGGACAAAGTTCTTTGTCTCCACAGACTCCGAAGTGCTCCACTCAACCTTTTCCCCTCATCAATTCTATGATTCACCTCATCCTTCATAGACCCATCTGCTGACATGTCCACTCCCAAATATCTGAATACATTCACCTCCTCCATACTCTCTCCCTCCAATCTGATATCCAATCTTTCGTCACCTAATCTTTTTGTTATCCTCATCACCTTACTCTTTCCTATATTCCCTTTCAATTTTCTTCTTTTACACATCCTACCAAATTCATCCGCCAACCTTTGCAACTTCTCTTCAGAATCTCCAAAAGCACAGTGTCATCAGCAAAAAGTAACTGTGACAACTCCCACTTTTTATTTGATTCTTTATCTTTTAACCCCACACCTCTTGCCAAGACCCTCGCATTCACTTATCTTACAACCCCATCTATAAATATATTGAACAACCACGGTGACATCACACATCCTTGTCTAAGGCCCACTTTTACTGGGAAATAGTCCCCCTCCCTCCTACTTACTCTAACCTGAGCCTCACTATCCTCATGAAAACTCTTCACTGCTTTCAGTAACCTACCTCCTATTCCATACACCTGCAACATCTGCCACATTGCCCCCCTATCCACCCTATCATACGCCTTTTCCAAATCCATATATGCTACAAAAACCTCTTTACCCTTATCCAAATACTGTTTACCTATATGTTTCACTGTAAACACTTTGTCTACACACCCCCTACTTTTCCTAAAGCCACCTTGTTCATCTGCTATCCTGCTTTCTTTCTTACTCTTAATTATTTCAATAATAACTCTACCATACACTTTACCAGGTACACTCAACAGACTTATTCCCCTATAATTTTTGCACTCTCTTTTGTCCTCTTTGTCTTTATACAAAGGAACAATACATGCTCTCTGCCAATCCCTAGGTACCTTACCTTCTTCCATACATTTATGTTATATTATTATTATTATTATGGTTTTTGTAATGTCTTGGAATCTAAGGTCAAGGTGTTGAAGGAGGTTCTACTTCTCAAGGACGAAAATAAGAAGCTGAAAATTCGCCTGGATAAGTATAGCAATAAATGTGAGATGGTTAGAGTTTGTGAAGGGTAACAGGAACCAATAGTGAGAAGAATAGTGACAACGTTACAAGTGGGAAGTGGGCCCTAGTAAAAGAAGAGCCATTGAAGTAAAGAAATTTAAAAGAGAAGATTTGAAGGTAGGAAATCAGTTCTCTGCTCTCCAGGAGGAATGTACATAAGTGGTAAGTGGCATTAAAGGTACCACTAACTTGGTGCTGTTCACACCAACTGCAAGGCCGAGGGACTGATTACCTCATCTTTTGTATATGATTCTACTGTCTTCAAATAATGTCCTAGAATTTGTATTGATAAAGCCACTGGATGGCGAAACGTCTACAATAAAAATACCCAGATGTTGCACATGTGTCTTAATTTCATCATCGTAGGTTAGTGATAAATTTGAGTCCTAGACTCAACACCCATTTCTCGTAGTCGGTTAAGGTGCTTGTCAATAGGTTGTTGATCAAGGATTCTAGGCCCATTATCTTCCATCGGCTGTACCGTGAAGCGGTACTTTGCAGCGGTACCGTGCAGCGGTACTGTGCAGCGCTACTGTGCAGCGGTAACGTGCAGCGGTACTGCAGTTTGCGACTGAGTTGAAACTTCTATTGGAGGTTGGCTGTGGTGACTGTGCTGTGAATGTGCTCAGCAGTGCGGTAGTCAATCTGCAGAGTAATCCTCATATTTCTTGCAGTTTCAAAGGTTTCTTAGTGATGTTTGAAAGTTCTTCAGCGCATTCAGTCAAGTAAGCTTGGGAAGCTGGAGAGAATGAGTGTCTGGAGTTTGAGAGTTGTATAGGAATAGATTTAGAGATCACCGTCTCTGCTTGTGACAGAACCAACTAGAGAAATAAACTGCTTGACTTGGTTCTTACCAAGAAGGAATCACTAATTAATAATCTTGAGCTTAATGATGAGCTTGTGGAAAGCGATCACAAATCACTCATTTTCAATATATTATGGAATTACCCTAATAACTACAATCAAGTCAATGTCCCTGACTTCCACTTGGCTAGTTTCATAAGACTGAGAAATTACCTGGGTGTTTAAACTAGTAGGCGATGATGGTTGCCAATATAACATTTTTCAAAGCATGGTTCTAGCTGCCCAGACTAATTATGTTCCAAATAGGGAAATTAGATCAAACAAAAATGAACTTAAATGAATGAGCAATGGATTAAAGCATCTCATAGATCAAAAGAAAGAGGCATTTGCAGGCGAATCAGAAGAGGAGTTTGGCAGATAAGACATCAGTATATTCAGTTAAAAAGATAAATAAAAAAGAAAGAATAAGAAAAGCAAAAAGAGATTATGAGGTTAAATTCTCAGGGGATTCGAGGATTAACCCAAAACTTTGCTTTCAGGAATATAGGAGTAAGATTAGGGACAAGATAGGCCCACTCAAGAGCTACTAACAATATATTGAAAATAATGTGTATAAGCTTTTACACTTATTTACTCTCAGTTTTTTTACGCAGGAAGATATTAGTAAAATTCCAGAAATAATAAATTAAGCTGATCAGGATGAAAATAAGTTATGTACGATCAAAGTCACTAATTTAAAAGCTAACAAATCCACGGGCCCTGAAGAACTGTTTGCAAGGGTTTTAAAGAAATGTAAGGAGAAATTTAGCAAGCCTTTGGCTACTCTTTTCAACATATCACTACAAACTGGCATTATGCCAGATAAGTGGAAATTGGGAAACATGATACCTTTCTGGAAATAAATGGTATAAAATACCGACACAATGGAAAAATAAACACATAAGCAGTATAATGTGATCCTTTATTGACAACGTTTCGCCCACGCAGTGGGCTTTATCGAGTCACAAACAGATCTACCTGGATATGTTGTTGTTGTATGTTCACTAGTACATCTGGGTAGAGGGTGTCGGTCATCTTCTTCTTTCTTTTTTTCTTGCTGTGGCTCCCTATGATGGGGAGTGTCTTCTGACGTCGCATCTTCATCAACAGATCTTGGTACTTCAGGCTGTGGTTCTACCTACATAGGAAGAAGAAGGATGGGGGATAAGAAAGAAGGAAGTGAGAGAAAGAATAGCTGTAGTGGGTAGTCTTGGTCGTCGTCGGGGTTCTCCTGCGTCGTCATCGAGGGGGCGGGTGGGTGGCTAGGACTGGGAGCAGTGTCTCCAAGTCATGGGTGGCCAGGTAAACCAGCCGGGCTGCTTTGTCCTCGCGGGTCAGATCCCCAGGTGCCATCGGGAAGTGCCTGCAGCGGATGGACGTCGTCGCAGGACAGTCAAGCATGTAGTGAACTAGAGGCTTTGGAACCATCCAGTCGCAGTGGCGGCAAAGCTCCTCACGCATGCGTTCGATGAGGCGCTTTGCAGTAGGGTAGCCGAGGCGCAGGCGGTGGACGCTGACTTGCAGCTCCCTGTTCAGTTTCCTCATGTTTGGTGGGGGCTCCCTACGTGTCGCTCTGTCATACCAGTGCCGGCTCCGAGATGCTCCCGGTGCTGGTAGTGGGCGTCTGGCTGCCGAAGCTGCCCCCAGGTGCACCTGCCTGCGGCTAATGGCAATTGTAGTCGCAGGTTGGGCCGCAAGTGTGGCAGACTTAGCCGCCCCATCCGCTGCATCATTCCCAGCAAGGTCGATGTGGCTTGGTATCCAATTGATTGTTGCTTGCCGGCCCTGCTCGTCAAGTGAATGTAGGTCTCTTCTGATGGCGGTGAGGAGCTGGATGTTATCCTTGGGCTCCCTATGCATGATGGCCTGTATCGCCGCCCTGGAGTCGACGTGGATGACTGGAGGTTGGTGGTGTTCCAGGAGCGCATGTTGGATGGCCCTCTGGATGGCGTGGAGTGCTGCCTGTAGGATGCTGCAGTGGTCTGGGAGGCGCCAGCCGGCCGTTAGGGAGGAGTGATATATCCCGGAACCCGTGCGGCCGGCCTCGGGGTCTCTTGATCCATCAGTGTAGTACACTGCACACCCGGGATGCTCCGCTGCAGCAATGCTTGCAGCTGCCCACCGCTGCAGCACGTGCTGTGGACAGTGACGCTTGCTGGCTGGCAGGTTTGCAAGGTGGATTACGACAGGTTCTGGTGCCCATGGCTGTGGCACGGTGTACCCATCGACTGGCCGGTCGCATCCCTTGTCCTTGAGGAGCGGCATGGGCAGGAGCTCCTTTGTCACTTCCGCAGCCGACCACAACCATAGTCGGACACGGCCTCCTGCGAAGTCGCCTCGCTGACGGTCAAGGAGGTCACTCAGCAGGCGCTCACCGCCCGGTAGCTGGACAAATTTGGCCAACCTCCTGGCAGCAACAAGGGCGATCCTGTCACTTAGGGGCTGCAGTTGGGCCTCTCTGTTCAGAGTCACTGTGTTCGTCCAGCCCGGGGCCCCCAGCATGACCCGAGCCGCAGCATTTTGTACAACGCTGAGGCGCTTGAGGCATGAGGGATGAGCATGGGCCAGGGTGATTGCACCATAGTCGACTAGCGAGCGCACCGCCTGCACGTAGAACATCCGGAGAATATCGTGGCTGGCACCAGTCCTAGGATTGGCCATGGCACGCATGGCCGTGACACGTTGCATGGCACGCTCCCTGATATGCTCTGCCTGCTTGCGGAAGGAGAGTCGGCTGTCAATCCATATACCAAGATACTGGTAACTGCAGACCCAGTCCAGGTTGATGTCTGAGATCTTCAGCCTGCTTGGAGCTTGATTGACCTGAGCGTCGGTAAGATGGGGAAGGAAGATGGATGGGTAAGGATGGAAATTGGGAAATAGGTGGGAGGGAGGAGGGGGAGGTTAGGGTTATAAAGGTAAGTGGCCTATCCACTTTGGCGCATCATAATAAGTGTGTGTATGTAGAGTTATACATAAGTAAATTTTATAAGGAGGATATGCCTTCAACCCATCAGTTGCACACTGGTATACTGCTGTATCACATCATGCCACTGAGTTGGGAGAATGCATACTATTTGTATTATTTTTTTTTTTTTTTCGGGAAAGGCTGCAGCAAAAGGTGGTAGTTTCTGGGCTTTCGATGTTGATGGTGGGTAGCCCGGTACTGGACGAGCAGTTTCAACAGGTGGTAGTTGCTGGGCTTTTGATGTGTTGGTGGCTAGCCTGGAGTTGTTCAAGCAGTTTCTGAGGTGGTGTCCTAAAATAGGAAGTTCGTAGGTGTTACAATGGTAGTTGTAAGATGTAGTTTGGAAAAGGTAGGTCACCCATAAATGGGGAGTATTTATCTATGTTGTTGAACATAGACTGGGTCTGGTGGTATCCACTCTTCTGGTTCGACGGGGAGATCACTCAGGATTCTTGGCCGTGGGTAGTTGTCATTGTGGATGTAGCGCCTAACTCTTTGCTGCAGAGTAGTAGGTTGGTAGACAGCAACCACCCAGGGAGGTACTACCGTCCTGCCAGGTGACTGTGAAACAGAAACCTGAAACTGTTTTACATGATGGTAGGATTGCTGGTGTCTTTTTTCTGTCTCATAAACACGCTGGATAACAGGTATATCTAGCTACTTCTACTTACACTTTAGGTCACACTACACTGGCATACACATGCATATATATACATACACACATCTAGGTTTTTCTTCTTTTTCTTAATAGCTCTTGTTCTTTTTATTTTCTCTATTGTCCATGGGGAAGTGGAAAAGAATCTTTCCTCCGTAAGCCATGCGTGTCGTATGAGGCGACTAAGATGCCGGGAGCAATGGGCTAGTAACCCCTTCTCCTGTACAAATCTACTAAAAACGAGAAGAAGAAAAACTTTATAAAATTGGGTTGTCTGAATGCGCGTGGATGTAGTGCGGATGATAAGAAAGAGATGATTGCCGATGTTATGAATGAAAAGAAGTTGGATGTCCTGGCCCTAAGCGAAACAAAGCTGAAGGGGGTAGGCGAGTTTCAGTGGGGAGAAATAAATGGGATTAAGTCAGGAGTATCTGAGAGAGTTAGAGCTAAGGAAGGGGTAGCAATAATGTTGAAGGATCAGTTATGGAAGGAAAAGAGGGATTATAAATGTGTAAATTCAAGGATTATGTGGATTAAAATAAGGGTCGGATGCGAAAAGTGGGTCATAATAAGCGTGTATGCACCTGGAGAAGAGAGGAGTGTAGAGGAGAGAGAGATTTTGGGAGATGTTAAGCGAATGTATAGGAACTTTTGAACCAAATGAGAGAGTAATTGTGGTAGGGGACCTAAATGCTAAAGTGGGAGAAACATGCAGAGAGGGTGTAGTAGGTAAGTTTGGGGTGCCAGGTGTAAATGATAATGGGAGCCCTTTGATTGAACTTTGTATAGAAAGGGGTTTAGTTATAGGTAATACATATTTTAAGAAAAAGAGGATAAATAAGTATACAAGATATGATGTAGGGCGTAATGACAGTAGTTTGTTGGACTATGTATTGGTAGATAAAAGACTGTTGAGTAGACTTCAGGATGTACATGTTTATAGAGGGGCTACAGATATATCAGATCACTTTTTAGTTATAGCTACAGTGGGAGTAAAAGGTAGATGGGATACAAGGAAAATAGAATCAGTAAGTAAAAGAGAGGTGAAGGTTTATAAACTAAAAGAGGAGGCAGTTAGGGTAAGATATAAACAACTATTGGAGGATAGATGGGCTAGTGAGAGTGTAGGCAATGGGGTCGAAAATGTATGGGGTAGATTTAAAAATGTAATGTTAGAGTGTTCAGCAGAAGTTTGTGGTTACAGGCGAGTGGGTGCAGGAGGGAAGAGGAGCGATTGGTGGAATGATGATGTAAAGAGAGTAGTAAGGGAGAAAAAGTTAGCATATGAGAGGTTTTTACAAAGTAGAAGTGATGCAAGGAGGGAAGAGTATATGGAGAGAAAAAGAGAGGTTAAAAGAGTGGTGAAGCAATGTAAAAAGAGAGCAGATGAGAGAGTGGGTGAGATGTTATCAGCAAATTTTGTTGAAAATAAGAAAAAGTTTTGGAATGAGATTAATAAGTTGAGGAAGCCTAGAGAACAAATGGATTTGACAGTTAAAAATAGGAGAGGAGAGTTATTAAATGGAGAGTTAGAGGTATCGGGAAGATGGAGAGAATATTTTGAGGATTTGTTAAATGTTGATGAAGACAGGGAAGCTGTGATTTCGTGTGTAGGGCAAGGAGGAATAACATCTTGTAGGAGTGTGGAAGAGCCAGTTGTGGGTGTAGGGGAAGTTCGTGAGGCAGTGGGTAGAATGAAAGGGGGTAAGGCAGCTGGGATTGATGGGATAAAGATAGAAATGTTAAAAGCAGGTGGGGATATAATTTTGGAGTGGTTGGTGCTATTATTTAATAAATGTATGGAAGAGGGTAAGGTACCTAGGGATTGGCAGAGAGCGTGTATTGTTCCTTTGTATAAAGGCAAAGGGGACAAAAGAGAGTGCAAAAATTATAGGGAATAAGTCTGTTGAGTGTACCTGGTAAAGTGTATGGTAGAGTTATTATTGAAAGAATTAAGAGTAAAACAGAAAGCAGGATAGCAGATGAACAAGGGGCTTTAGGAAAGGTAGGGGTGTGTAGACCAAGTGTTTACAGTGAAACATATAGGTGAACAGTATTTGGATAAGGGTAAAGATGTTTTTGTGGCATTTATGGATTTGGAAAAGGCGTATGATAGGGTAGATAGGGGGCAATGTGGCAGATGTTGCAGGTGTATGGAATAGGAGGAAGGTTACTGAAAGCAGTGAAGAGTTTTTATGAGGATAGTGAGGCTCAGATTAGAGTGTGTAGGAGGGAAGGGGACTATTTCCCAGTAAAAGTGGGCCTTAGACAAGGATGTGTGATGTCACCGTGGTTGTTCAATATATTTATAGATGGGGTTGTAAGAGAAGTGAATGCGAGGGTCTTGGCAAGAGGTGTTGGGCTAAAAGATAAAGAAGCAAATACAAAGTGGGAGTTGTCACAGTTGCTTTTTGCTGATGACACTGTGCTTTTGGGAGATTCTGAAGAGAAGCTGCAGAGGTTGGTGGATGAATTTGGTAGGGTGTGTAAAAGAAGAAAATTGAAAGTGAATATAGGAAAGAGTAAGGTGATGAGGATAACAAAAAAAATAGGTGACGAAAGATTGGATATCAGATTGGAGGGAGAGAGTATGGAGGAGGTGAATGTATTCAGATATTTGGGAGTGGACATGTCGGCGGATGGGTCTATGAAGGATGAGGTGAATCATAGAATTGATGAGGGAAAAGGGTGAGTGGAGCACTTCGGAGTCTGTGGAGACAAAGAACCTTGTCCATGGAAGTAAAGAGGGAATGTATGAGAGTATAGTTATACCAACGCTCTTATATGGGTGTGAAGCATGGGTGATGAATGTTGCAACGAGGAGAAGGCTGGAGGCAGTGGAGATGTCATGTCTGAGGTCAATGTGTGGTGTGAATATAATGCAGAGAATTCGGAGTTTGGAAATTAGGAGGAGGTGCGGGATTACCAAAACGATTGTTCAGAGAGCTGAGGAGGGGTTGTTGAGGTGGTTTGGACATGTAGAGAGAATGGAACGAGACAGAGTGACTTCGAGTGTATAAATCTGTAGTGGAGGGAAGGCGGGGTAGGGGTCGGCCTAGGAAAGGTTGGAGGGAGGGGTAAAGGAAGTTTTGTGTGCGAGGGGCTTGGACTTCCAGCAAGCATGTGTGAGCGTATTTGATAGGAGTGAATGGAGGCATATGGTTTTAATACTTGACGTGCTGTTGGAGTGTGAGCAAAGTAACATTTATGAAGGATTCAGGAAACCGGCAGGCCGGACTTGAGTTCTGGAGATGGGAAGTACAGTGCCGGCACTCTGAAGGAGGGGTGTTAATGTTGCAGTTTTATAACTGTAGTGTAAAGCACCCTTCTGGCAAGACAGTGATGGAGTGAATGATGATGAAAGTTTTTCTTCTTCGGGCCACCCTGCCTTGGTGGGAATCGGCCGATGTGTTAATAAAAAAAAAATCATTCTTTGGGTTCGGTGGGGAGGTGTGGTGATGACAAAGTCGGTTGTGTTTACTGGTTGGGGGGGGGTTTTCTCTATCAGGTACATATAGTTCCTGCATGTCGTATAGCTGTCTTTTCGCAAGTTTATCTATCCTTACATTAATTGCATCGAGTTCTTGTGGTACATGTAGGTCTTCAGTTCTGATTCTGTCCCTTAATCTGGTCCCAGTGATAAAGCGGAGGGCTTTGTTCTGGACTCGTTGGAGCCGCAGCCTATTGGTTTTAGTTGTTAGTGATAGGGGTACGCAAGGGTATTCCAACAGAGGTCTGATCATCATCTTGTAGAGATGCTTCTTGATGTGGGGGGGGGTGCTTCTTTGAATCTGAATAGTTGGCTCAGGCGGGCTTTAGCTAGTTTCACTTTTTTAGAGATGTGAGAAGTGGAGTTAAGTAATCTGTCGATCTCATATCCTAGGATTTTGTTAGGGTTTCTGATGTCGACCCGTGATCCTCTTATGGAGATACCTCCTTTGTCTTCTATGGTTGATAGGAGACAGCCAATGGTGCTAATGAGGACTTTTTCTGGGTTAGTTGTGATTCTCCACTTTTTCTCCCAATTAGCTGTTCTTCGTAATTCCTCATTCATTTTCGCTATTACTCTCCTGTATTTTGTTGCACCTGTTATGGGGGCGGATGACACTACATGAATCACGTCGTCTGCAAATTGGGTGATGATGGTGTCATTATGTTCTGGTTGCGGGAGGTCATTTACATAGATATTGAAGAGTATGGGGCTAAGGCATGAGCCTTGATGTACGCCAGCTGTTGGGGTGAATGGGACTGCAGATTTGCCATTAAAGTTGGGGATGATGCTTCTGCCTGTTAGGAAGTTGAATATGTGCCTGAGAAAGGTCCAGTTATGATCTGGTAGATCAGCAAGTTTGAATATAAGCCCATCGTGCCAGAGGCTGTCGAAGGCTTTGTGAACGTCCCTCATTGCAATTAGGGCCAGGTGTCCTTGATTCCTCAGGCTTTCAGCAGCATCATATATGATGTTGATAGCATGCTGCGTTCCACGGTGGGACCTGAAACCAAACTGTTTTTCGGAGAAGAGGTGATTGAATTCAATGTAGTAGTTCAGTCTATTGGAAATGATTTTCTCGAAGACTTTGCCAGCGACTTTGAGTAGAGAGATAGGTCTGTAATTTTTTGGGTTACGGGTGTCCTTATTGGGTTTTGAGATGAAAATCATCTTAGCTGTTTTGAATGATGTAGGGAAGTGGCCAGACGCCAGGATAGCATTTAAAATGTTTAATAGGGACATCTTGCAATTACGGGGTAGGTATTTTATCTGTTTTACTGTTATACCTGAGGGGCCAGGGGCCTTATTTCTCATTCGTCCAATGACTTGGGTCATTTCCTTAAGGATGATTGGCCTTGTGAGAGGGTGCTCTGGTTCCAGAGAAGATGTATCAATTGTTAGTATTGGCTGGAAGTCTTCCCAGTTTTCGTCACGCCACTGACTGACCCACAGGTAGTGGTTGTTATTAAATCTTCTGCTGACATCGTGAGAGAGAATTTTCTTCCACACCTCACTCATCAAATTAGCTTGATCCTGTGGGTCATCAAGCAAGGTGGTCACATCCTCGCCATCCTCATTAGTGAATGAGTGTGAGAGGAGTTGAGTGGGTGAGTGCTTAGCCCCCAGTAGTCTTCGGATCTTGCTCCAGAATCGTTCTGGTTGGCGCTTATACTGATTAGCTTGAAGCACAAGGTATTTCCATAAGTCTCAGCCTGGATAAAAGTTACACGAGTATATATAGGATATAGTCAGGTGGAGAATGCCGGGTCAGGTGGAGAATGCTGCATGTGACAGTCTTCAAAGTAGTGTGATAGTTACACACTACTATCACACTACCTTGAAAACTGTCACATGCAGCATTCTCCACCTGACCTGCATTCTCCACCTGACCCTGCATTCTCCACCTGACTATATCCAATATATACTCGTGTAACTTTTATCCAGGTAGATCTGTTTGTGACTCGATAAAGCCCACTGCGTGGGCGAAACGTTGTCAAGGATCACATTATACTGCTTATGTGTTTATTTTTCCATGATACCTTTCTACAAAGCAGGAGACAAGTTCTTATCTTCGCATTATAGATCAATAAGCCTTATCTCCATTGTGGAAAAACTGATGGAATCATTAATTGCTGAGGCTATTCGAAGTCATCTTGGAAGATGTAAATTGATTAATGAATCTTAGCACAATTTTACAAAGGGGCGTGCCTGTCTTACGATTTTATTAACTTTTTTTTTTCACTAGGGTACGTGAGGAGGTAAAATGAATAAGATATTGTATATATGGACTTTAGAGAAACTTTCAATAGAGTTCCACGTCAGAGGTTGTTGATGAAAGAAGAGGCACATAGGATAGGAGGAGAATTTTTTTTCCTGGATAGAGGCATGGTTAACAGATAGGCAGCAGAGGTAGCATAACTGGGCAGAAATCAAAATGGGAGCATATGTTTGGGCTAGGCCTGCTGCACTGTTCCTTCCTTCTTGAACGGGTATGACCTGGACCTGACTATCAAGTACCAGCAGGCCTACTGCACTGCTCCTGTTTTTTTATGTTTTTATTTTCTATAATGTTCTATTTCCAAATCCTTAAAAAAGAAAACGTGTTTACCATGTTCTAAATACTGTTCACTTACATGTTCAATGTAAACACTTGGTCTACACATCCCCTACCCTTCCTAAAGCCTCCTTGTTCATCTGTGATCCTGTTCTCCGTCCTACTCTTAATTTTTTCAATAATAACTTTGTCATACACCTTACCAGGTATACACAACTCTCTTATTTCCCTATAATTCTTACTCTTTACTTTATCCCCTGCGCCTATATACAGAGGAACTATACACGCTCTCTGACAGTCCCAGGGTACCTTCCCCTCTTCCATACATTTATTAAATTAAAGCACCGACTACTCCAAAACTATATCCTCACCTGTTTCTAACATTTGTTTCTTGATGCAATGAATCCAAGCTGTTTTATTCTATTTAATTTTACCCATTGTCTCAAGCACCTTCCCTACACTCACATATGACTCTTACTCTCCTCAAACATTTTATACCTCCCTTGCCAGTGCATAAAATATCAGCTTCACTCTTTTCAACAACATTTAACAGTTCTTCAAAATATTCTCTACATCTTCCAGATTCCTCCAACTCTCCATCTAATAACTCTCCTCTTCTCTTTTTAACTATCAATTCTATTCGTTTCCTAGCCTTTTCCTTATTCTCAGGAAGTATTTGTTGAAAGCGCCTCACCCACTCTTTCATTTGGTCTCTTTGTTCATTCCTTTACCACTCCCTTAACTTCCCTTTTTCTTCTCATATACTCGTCCCTCCATATATCAGTTCTGCTTTGTTAAAACCTCTCATATGCTAACTCTTTTAGTTAGCAGAATCTGGTATATACCGGGAGATAGCTAAAATGGAAAAGGTTGGGCGGTTAGTATGGAGAACACACCCTCAGTTCGCGGAAGCCATAGACACGCTAGTGCGTCGGGGCGACCACGTTCTAATAGAGGTCGATACTGCTGAGAAGGCTTATGTCGCACAAGACTTCACAAAAACAGGTATTTTATAAATGAAATTCTGCATAATGCTTGAATGTATCTTGATAAAAGAGTGCCTGCACTCATAATCAATGACCATTTTCTCAGTCCTGTCGTAATTATTTCAATATTGTTCTACAAGACGGCATAAATCACTGAGAGTGTCTGTGTGTGTTGTATTTCGTTGCTTAGTTTAAGTAATGACAATTAAAGATTTTTAGCCTTAGATTAGTCAAATAGGATTTAGTTGCATTGTATACAATTATTTATAAAATGATTATGGAATGATTATGGCAGGTTTCTAATTGAACTTTAATGCAATATAAGTAATATGCATTGCAGAATTATTTTCTAGAATATATTGATTAACCTTCTACAAAAAAATATTGTTTTTGAGAAAGTTCATCTTAGATGCTTTCTGTAGATACAAAGTTCATCTTAGATGCTTGTTGTAGATATAAAGTTAATCTTAGATGCTTGATGTAGCTACAAAGTTCATCGTAGATGCTTGCTGTAGATATAAAGTTCATCTTAGATGCTTGCTATGGCTACAAAGTTTATCATAGATGGTTGCTGTAGATACAAAGTTCATCTTAGATGCTTGCTGTAGATATAACGTTCATCTTAGATGCTTGCTGTAGATATAACGTTCATCTTAGATGCTTGTTATAGATTCAAAGTTCATCATAAATGCTTGATGTAGCTACAAAATTCATGTTAGATGCTTGCTGTAGATATAAAGTTCATCTTAGATGCTTGCTATAGCTACAAAGTTTATCATAGATGTTTACTGTAGCTACAAAGTTCATCTTAGGTGTTTGCTGTAGATGCAAAGTTCATCTTTGATGCTTGTTGTAGCTACAAAGTTCATCTTAGATGCTTGTTGTAGCTACAATGTTCATCTTAGATGCTTGCTGTAGCTACAAAGTTCATCTGAGATGTTTGCAGTAGATACAAAGTTCATCCTAGATGTTTGATGTAGCTACAAAGTTCATCTTAGATGCTTGCTGTAGCTACAAAGTTCATCTTAGATGCTTTCTGTAGCTACAAAGTTCATCTTAGATGCTTGCCGTAGCTACAAAATTCATCTTAGATGCTTGTTGTCGCTACAAAGTTCATCGTAGATGCTTGTTGTAGCTACAAAGTTCATCTTAGATGCTTGCTGTAACTACAAAGTTCATCTGAGATGTTTGCAGTAGATATAAAGTTCATCCTAGATGCTTGCTGTAGCTACAAAGTTCATCTTAGATGCTTGTTGTAGCTACAAAGTTCATCTTAGATGCTTTCTGTAGCTACAAAGTTCATCTTAGATGCTTGCCGTAGCTACAAAATTCATCTTAGATGCTTGTTGTAGCTTCAAAGTTCATCTTAGATTCTTGTTGTAGCTACAAAGTTCATCTTAGATGCTTTCTGTAGCTACACAATTCATCTTAAATGCTCTCTGTAGCTACAAAGTTCATCTTAGATTCTTGTTGTAGCTACAAAGTTCATCTTAGATGCTTTCTGTAGCTACAAAGTTCATCTTAAATGCTTTCTGTAGCTTCAAAGTTCATCTTAGATTCTTGTTGTAGCTTCAAAGTTAATCTTAGATTCTTGCTGTAACTACAAAGTTCATCTTAGATTCTTGTTGTAGCTACAAAGTTCATCTTAGATGCTTTCTGTAGCTACAAAGTTCATCTTAGATGCTTTCTGTAGCTACAAAGTTCATCCTAGATGCTTGTTGTAGCTTTAAAGTTCATCTTAGATTCTTGTTGTAGCTACAAAGTTCATCTTAGATTCGTGTTGTGGGTCTGGGTTCGATTCCCAGCCAGGGTAGAAACATTGGGCGTGTTTCTTTACACCTGTTGTCTAGGTTCACCCATCAGTACAATGGGTATCTGGGTGTTAGTCGACTGGTGTGGGTCGCATCCTGGGACACTGACCAAATTTGCCCGAAATGCTCAGCATAACAATGGGCTTTCTATATAGTAGTATGCCATTGATGTCAGCTAGGCCTGTATACCTTGTACATGTACTGTACTTGTAGTAAATAAAGATATTATTATTATTATTATTATTATTATTATTATTATTATTATTATTATTATTATTATTATTATTATTATTATTATTATTATTATTATTATTATATATAGTGCACCAGGATGAACAATATGAAATCGATCGTATAAGACATCAGGTAATCAACGAAAATTTTGAAGAAAAAAAAATTTTGCGAGAATTTCCGAAAATAAGTAAGATTACTCTCGTTTAATCATAAAAACGCCATAACATTTATTTTTCCAAAATTTTAAATATTTGAATGAATTATTTAAATAAATCAAATTTGATAACTTTAAAGTGGGAAAATTGAGACCCATACACGCCATAATTAATACAAAAATACCTCTGATTAAGATACATCAGCATTTAAGGTTTGAAGCCGATCAGACGAGGCATTCTCTAGATATTACATGGGAAATATTTTTTAAAGTAAAGCACCGATTTAAAATTTACACAGCTCAAATTAATAGCCAACCTTTGTTTTTAAACACCTGGTGAAAGTTGAAGACAAACAGAACATAAATTCTTCTTTATTTTATCTGATTCCAGTGATTCCAAGTGTTTAACAAAATTATAACTTGTTATTACTCAGAATAAACTTATGAAATATAATACTGTGGACCCCCGCCTAACGAGCAAAATTCATTCCAGAATGCTGCTCAAGTGCCATTACTGAACGAATTTACTTCTTTAAAAAATAATGTCACGTAGGTTAGTCTATTTCAGACCCCAAAAATACACTTCCACAACCACTTACAATATTATACTTACATAATTGTACGATTACCGGGGTGCTCGTTAGGCGGGGGTCCACTGTATTTTCCATAAAATGAATCATCGATGTTATTTTAAAGACCGATCAAAGTAAGCGTTCCTTAGTAACTGAGTATCAATGAATATTTCCTTCTATTCAATAAAACTGGCAAAATGGGACTTATACCATCCACTGACAGTTAGGAAACTATAAGAGGAGTGAAAATTTAAAGCCAATTAGAAGAGTCATTTTCCAGTTATGGCAGAGATTTCAACGAATCCACATTGATAAATTTGCCTGTACACAAACAAAACTTAATGGCCACAACCCTGGCCATAAGATGTACCAGCCATTAATTATTGGAACCATTCAGAAAGAGTAAACTGAAATTAATATAACATAAAATTATAGTGTGTAGCTGCAAATTTGCACCGACACTTAAATTTCATGTCTCAGATTATTCAGCTGAGGTGTTTGGAAGATGTTAGTCATTCCATGATGCTGGGAATGGCTTCAACAACTTTAGTCAAAGGGCACCTGCACATGCCATTTTTTCCAGAATCTGGTCCTTGTTACTGTACACACCATTCAAAAGATGAAGCCGATTGGATGAGGCGTTTATAAGTTATGAGCGAAAGAAACATGAAAAGTTGAAAAAAAAAAAATCTGGCAACCATTTAAACATCCAACTTCGGGAATATTTACTAATTCGTTTAGATAAATATTTAAACGTTCTATAGTTTTATTATTAATTTCCATTACACAGTCCTACAATATCCCTTCATCATAGCTGTAAATTATTTGGGGACTAAAGTCGGTAATAATGACAAAGAAATATTCTCATTTTTTTTTTTGCATTTGTAAGAGTAATAATCATTTTCTTCATGTGTGTGTGTGTGTATGTGTGTACTCACCTAATTATGGTTACAAGGGTCGAGTCACAGCTCCTGGTGTGTGTTTACTCACCTAGTTGTACTCACCTAGTTGTGGTTGCAGGGGTCGATTCATAGCTCCTGGCCCCGCCTTTTCACAGGCCGCTACTGGGTCACTCTCTCTTCGCCATTAGCCTTATCATACCTCTTCTTGAAGCTATTAATAGATCCTGCCTCCACTACATCACTTCCCAAGCTATTCCACTTCCTGACCACTCTGTGACTGAAGAAATACTTCCTAACATCCCTGTGATTCATCTGAGTCTTCAACTTAACTTGTTGCTGTGTCCCATCTCTGGAAAATTCTGTCTCTGTCCACCTTGTCAATTCCTCTCAGTATTTTATATGTCGTTATCATGCCCCCCCTATCTCTCCTGTCCTCCAGTGTCGTCAGGTCGATTTCCCTTAACCTCTCCTCGTAGGACATACCCCTTAGCTCCAGGACTAGTCTTGTTGCAAACCATTGCATTTTCTCTAGTTTCTTTATGTGCTTGGCTAGGTGTGGGTTCCAAACTGGTGCTGCATACTCCAGTATGGGCCTAACGTACACAGTGTACAGGGTTCTGAACGATTCCTTATTAAGATGTCGAAATGCTGTTCTTAGGTTTGCTAGGCGCCCGTATGCTGCAGCAGTTGTTTGGTTGATGTGCGCCTCAGGAGAAGTGCTTGGTGTTATACTCACACCAAGATCTTTTTCCTTGAGTGAGGTTTGTAGTCTCTGGCCCCCTAGACTGTACTCCGTCTGCGGTCTTCTTTGCCATTCCCCAATCTTCATGACTTTGCACTTGGTGGGGTTGAACTCCAGGAGCCAATTTCTGGACCAGTCCTGCAGCCTGTCCAGATCTAAATAACAAAAAAGGCACAATACCGTGACTGGAACAATACACACACAACCCGCACATATAAGTGAGGGCTACGACGAGTTGGCCGACTTGGACCATTTACAAAGTCACAGTGTGACTTTGTAAATGGTCCAATCGGGCAAACTGTCTAGCTCCTCCTTATATGTGCGGGTTGTGTGTGTACTGTCCAGATCTCTCTGTAGTTCGGCATGGTCCTCGTCCGATTTAATTCTTCTCATGAACTTCACATCATCTGCAAACAGGGACACTTCGGAGGCTATTCCTTCCGTCATGTCGTTCACAAATACCAGAAACAGCACCGGTCCTAGGACTGACCCCTGTGGAACCCCACTCGTCACAGGCGCCCACTCTGACACCTCGCCACGAACCATGACTCGATCCTGTCTTCCTGACAGGTATTCACTGATCCATTGGAGTGCCTTCCCTGTTATCCCTGCCTGGTCCTCCAGCTTTTGCACTAATCTCTTGTGTGGAACTGTGTCAAACGCCTTCTTACAGTCCAAGAAAATGTGTACATATGTATGTATATATGTGTGTGTGTGTATGTGTGTGTGTGTGTACTCTCCTAAGTATGATTACAGTGGTCGATTCATTGCCCCTGGCTCAGCCTCTCTACTGATAGGAGTTCTTTCTCTTGCCTCCAAAAGTCTTAACACATCTTCTTAAAGTTATGAGTGGATCCTGCTTCTACTTCTTCACTCTCCACATTGCTCACTTTCCGACACCTCTAATGCTGAAGAAATAGTTCCTAATATCCCTATGACTCATCTGAGTTTTCAATTTTTAGTTGTGTCTCCTTGTTCCTTTGTCCCAACTGTAAAATATTCTGGCCCTATACACCTGCATGTGTACTCACCTAATTGTACTCACCTAATTGTGGTTGCAGGGGTCGAGACTCAGCTCCTGGCCCCGCCTCTTCGCTGTCCGCTACTGGGTCTCTGCTCTCCCTGCTCCATGAGCTCTATCATACCTCGTCTTAAAACTATGTATGGTTCCTGCCTCCACTATATCTTTCTCTAGACTATTCCACTTCCTGACTACTCTGTGGCTGAAGAAATGCTTCCTAACATCCCTTTGACTCATCTGAGTCTTCAGCTTCCAGTTGTGTCCCCTTGTTTCTGTGTTCCCTCTCTGGAACATCCTGTCCCTGTCTACCTTGTCGATTCCCCGCAGTATTTTGTATGTCGTTATCATGTCTCCTCTGACCCTTCTTTCCTCCAGTGTTGTTAGTCCTATTTCCCTCAACCTTTCTTCATAGGACAGACCCTGAGTTGTGGAACTAGCCTTGTCGCAAACCTTGCACTTTCTCTAGTTTCTTTACGTGCTTGACCAGGTGTGGGTTCCAGACTGGTGCTGCATATTCTAGTATAGGCCTGACGTACACGGTGTACAGTGTCTTGAACGATTCCTTGTTTAGGTAACGGAACGCTAATCTTAGGTTTGCCAGTCGCCCATATGCTGCCGCAGTTATCTGGTTGATGTGTGCCTCCGGAGACGTACTTGGCGTTATACGCACCCCAAGGTCTTTCTCCTTTGCCGAGGTTTGTAGCCCTTGTCCACCTAGCCTGTACTCTGTCAGCGGTCTTCTTTGTCCTTCTCCGATCTTCATGACTTTGCATTTGGTGGGATTGAATTCGAGAAGCCAGTTGCTAGACCAGATGTCAAGCTTGTCCAGGTCTGTTTGAAGTCCTGCTTGGTCCTCTTCCGATGTGATTCTCCTCATTAATTTCACATCATCTGCGAACAGAGACACTTCTGAGTCTATCCCATCCGTCATGTCGTTTACATATACCAAGAATAACACTGGTCCTAGGACTGACCCCTGCGGTACGCCGCTCGTCACAGGCGCCCACTGTGTGTGTGTGTGTGTGTGCCTATTTGTGGTTGTAGGGGGCGAGTCACAGCTCCTGGCCCCGTCTCTTTGCTGGACGCCACTAGATCCACTCTCTCTCTTCTCCATGACATTCATTGTATCTCTTCTTAAGGATATGTATGGATCCTGCCTCCACTATATCACTCTCCAGTCTGCTCTACTTCCTTATAACTCTATGGCTGAAGAAAGACTCTAACATCCCTGCGATTCACCTGAGTCTTCAACTTGCAGTTGTGACCCCTTGTTGCTGTGTCCCATTTATGAAACATTCTGTCCCTATCAGCCTTGTTAATTCCACTCAGTATTTTGTATATCCTTAACATCTCCCCCTATCTCTTCTGTCCTCCAGTGTCGTCAGACAGTTTATTTACCATAACCTCACCTCGTAGGACATACCCCTGTGCTTCTTGACGTGCCTGACAAAGCGTGGGTTCCATAATGGTGCTGCATACTCCAAAATGTGCCTGACGTACACTGTGTATAGAGTTTTGAACTGTTACTTGCTAAGGTGTCAAAACACTACTCTTAGGTTTGCCAGGCGCCAATATGCTACACCAGTTATTTGGTTGATGTGCGCCTCAGATATGCTCGGTATTATACTCACTCCAAGCTCCTTTATCTTGAGTGATGTTTGTAATCTTTGGCCCCCCTAGCCTGAACTCTGTATGCGGTCTTCTTTGATCTTCCCTAATCTTTATGACTTTGCATTTGGTGGGGTTAAACTGCAAGAGCCTGTTGTGGACCAAGCTTGCAGCCTGTCCAGATCCCTTTGTAGTTATACCTGATCCTTATCCACTTGAATTCTCTACATTAGCTTCACGTCGTCTGCAAACAGAGACACCCCTGAATCTATTCCTTCCGTCATGTCATTCACATGTACCAGACACAGGACTGGCCCTATAACTGACCCCTGAAGAATCCCACTCGTCATAGGCGCCTACATTGACATCTCGTCACATACCATGACACATTGTTTCCTTCCTGTCAGTTTTTTCTTGTTAATTGCTGAGCCTTTCCTGTTATACCTGAATGATCCACTAGCGTTTGCACTAATCTCTCGTGTCGAACTGTGTCGATAGCCTTCTAACAGTCAAAGAAAATACAATCTCCCCACCCCTTTCTCTCTCTGGTCTTACTGCCGTCACCTTGTTGTAAAACTCCAGTAGGTTTGTGACACACGATTATCCCTCCCTGAAACCGTGCTGGTTGTCGTGTATAAACTAATTCCTTTCTAGGTGCTCCACCACTCTTCTGATAATCTTCTCCATGAATCTGCATACCATACATGTCAGTGACACTGGTCGGTAATTTAATGCCGCGTGTCTGTTTCCTGTCTTAAAAACTGGGACTACATTTTCTGTCTTCCACATCTCAGGTGCTCTCCTTGATTCGATAGATGTGTTGAAGACTGTTGTTAGTGGCACACTCAGCGCCTCTGCTCCCTCTCTCAAGACCCACTGAGAGATGTGGTCTGGTCTGGCCATTACCGGACCACCGCCGGAGGTGAAGAGGTTTAATAGCATCTTCCCCTCATCCTCGGTTGTGTGTATTGTGTCCAGCATTTGTTGGGGTACACCGCCATTCCGGTTTCCCAGAGTCCTTTCTGTCTCCACTGAAAATACTTCCTTAAATCTCATGTTGAGCTCTTCACATACTTCTCGGTCATTTCTTGTGATCTACCATTCTTCCTTCCTCAGCCTGATTACTTGGTCCTTGACTGTTGTTTTCCTCCTGATGCGGATGTACAACAGCTCCCGGTCAGACTTAGTTTTCGATGCTATGTTATTTTCACTAGCCACTGGACCTCCTCCTTATCTGTGTGCATATTCGTTTCTGGCTCTTCGACTAATCGCCGTATTTTACTGTTTTTTGTCTTCTATACTTTTTCCATTCTCTAACGAACTAAGTTTTAGCCTCTCTAAACCTTTGGGTGAACCAAGGGCTCGTTCTGATCTTCCCTTTATTTTGTTGCCCTTGGGTACAAACCTCTCCTCTGCCTCTTTGCATTTTGTTGTCACGTATTCCATCATCTCATTTACTGATTTTCCCACCAGTTCTCTTTCCCACTCTTTCTCGTGAAGAAAATTCCACATGCCTGTGTAGTCCCCTCTTTTGTAGTTTGGCTTCTCCCATTCTATTTTTCCTGTTTCCCTCTCCACTTGTAACTTTAATATGTATTCGAAGCTCAGGACCATGTGATCACTAGCCACTAGGGGTCTTTTATATGTGATGTCTTTCATATGTGATGTGGTTCATCGTCTCCCTCCTCTCTCTGATAGTGTCCCTAACGTGTTGATGAATGAGGTTTTCCAGTACCACCTCCATTATCTTAGCCCTCCACGTTTCTGGTTCCTCAGGTGGCTCCAGGTTTTCCCATTAAATTTCCTTGTGATTTAAGGCACCCACAACTAGTAACGTTGCCCTGCCCATGTAGGCCCTTCTTGCCATCTCAGCTAGTGTATCAACCATTGATCTGTTGCTCTCATCATATTCTTGTCTTGTCCTCCTGCTATTCTGTGGTGTGCTATACATCACTGCACTGGGTTATACATCACTGGGACCCCTAGTCTGAAGTGTTACTATTAAGTAGTAACTTGCTTCCCTCTTATTCACTCACCAAAACCTGAAAACTCAACTGGCTTTTGAAGAGCTGCACAACTCTTCCTCCTTCCCTTTGTTCCCTCTATCTTTCCTCAGGATCTGATATTCAATTGGAAAGATGGCGTCTGCTATCATTCCTGTGAGCTTGGTTTCCATGAGTACTATTATGTCTGGTGATGCCTCTGTGAATTTTTCCATACTACTTCTCAAACTTATTTATTATTCTATCAGTGTTGGTGTACCATATGTTCAGTTTCCTTTCCAGTACTGTATTCTAGAAGGTTTGTGAGGGCTGGGCCAGTGAGAGACCTGGCCAGGTGTTATAGGAGTCTACTATGTAGGGAGGGGTGGGGGCTGTAAGTATGGAAGTGTGGTTTGTTTTGGGATAATATGTTTGGTTGTGGGGTTCTGTGGATGGTTATTTATTTGGTTGTACTTGGTGCTCCTCCCGTATCTCGTTGTACCCTCCTGACTCTAGTCTTGTCTCTCTTGTTTCTTTCTTCCTTGTATCCTCTCTTTATCAGTTTCTGTCATTGTGTTCTCGTTTTGTCGCGACATGCCATTTTCATTCTTCAACATTTCCAGGTACTCAACATAGGTCTTAGCTCCTTCCTTTCTTCGGTCCCCTCATTGGATATTGGTGTACTTGCTTCTGATGACATACCACTTCTGTTCTTTGCCTCTATATCTTGCTTCACCATTTTCAATTCATCTTGTAGGCTCTGTATCCTGGCTTCTGCAGCTTCACCTCATAGCTCCCACCTCTTGTTCTCTGCATCAACCCTTTTCTCTATTTTTGCAATAATACTCACCTAGCTTCCTTACACACTCTTGCTCCATCCTTTTCCATAGCTCTGCGGTTCATTCTCACCCTAGAAAAATCATGATAAAAGAGATAAAAAAATAATTTGTTCGATCGAACTGTCTTCATGTGATCTACGAATTCTGAGGAAATATATTTACAAGAAGGTAGTAATTAACAGACAAGGTAGATATGGTGCACACAAATCTATACTGTTAATTCTCAGAACTCGGAGAGAACGTGAACACACACAGAAAAAAAAATTTGACTAATACTAAGTAGATATTATAACACACAGTTAAACGCTTACTACATATTTATCTATACAAGTTATTTACATTTAACCCCAACTCTGCTAGGGTGAGATTCTTTACAGACCCATCTTCCTCTGTTCTTCTGTGTGTTCGACCTCCCCTCTGGGACCCGATTGTGTGTGTGTGTGTGTGTGTGTGTGTGTGTGTGTGTGTAAGTGTTAAGCATCTGTATATGTGTGTGTACTCACCTAATTGTAGTTGCATGGGTCGAGTCATAACCCCTGAACCCCTGGCCCCCACCTCTTCACTGGTCACTACTAGGTCCTCTCTCTTCCCCTACTCTATGAGCTTTACCATACCTATGTATGGATCCTGCGTCCACTTCCACTTCCATATGATTTTTTTTAAAAATACAGGAAAATTAAAAAAAAAATCAGATTTTTTTTTTAAATGTTATTTTATTGCATTTTTTGACTAATTAGAAACGTTTGATCCATTTCCTAACTTTCCTCATCTGAATCTTCAACTTCCAATTCTGATCCCTTGTTGCTGTGTCCCATATCTTCAACGTCCTGTCTATGTCCACCTTGTCAATTCCTCGCACTTTTTATATATGTCGTCATCATGTCCCTCCTATCCCTAATGTCCTCCAGTGTCGTCAGGGCGATATTCCTTAACCTTTCTTCGTAGCACATTTTCCTTAGCTCCGTGACTAGTTTTGTTGCAAACCTTTGCACTTTCTCTAATTTCTTGATGTGCTTGACCAGGTGTGGGTTACAAACTGGTGCTGCATTCTTCAATATGGACCTGATGTACACGTTGTGCAGTCTTGAACGATTCCTTACTGAGGTATCAGAATACTATTCATAGGTTTTCAGGCGTGCATATGCTGCAGCAGTTATCTGGTTGATGTGCACCTCAGTAGATGTGCTCGGTATTATACTCACGCCAAGATCCTTTTCCTTGAATGAGGTTTGCAGTCTTTGGCCACCTAGCCTGAACTCTGTCTGTGGTCTTCTTAGCTCTTTCCCGATCTTCATGACTTTGCATTTGATGGGGTTAAATTCCAGGAGCCAGTTGCTTAACCAGACTTGCAGCCTGTACAGGTCCATTTGTAGTCCTGTCTGATCCTCATCCGATTTAATTCTCCTCATTAACTTCACATCGTCTGCAAACAGGGACACTTCTGAGTCTATCCCTTCTGGCATATCATTCACATATACCAGAAACGGCACCTTTCATAGGACTGACCCCTGTATAACCCCGCTCGTCACAGATGCCAACCCTGACACCTCGTCACATACCATGACTCGTTGTTGCCTCCCTGTTAGGTATTCTCTGATCCATTGCAGTGCCTTTCCTGTTATGCATGCCTTATCCTCTAGCTTTTGCACTAATATCTTGTGTGGACCTGTATCGAAAGCCTTCTTTCAGTCCAAGAAAATGCAATCTACTCACCCCTCTCTCTCTCTTCTCTTACTTCCATTACCTTGTCATAAAACTCCAGTAGGTTTGTAACACAGGATTTCCCTTCCATGAAACCATGCTGGTTGTCGTGTATAAGCTTTTTCTAGGTGGTCTACCATTCTCCTCCTGATAATCTTCTCCAGGAGTTTGCATACTGCACATATCAGTGACACTGGTCTATAGTTTAATCCCTCATATCTATCACCTTTCTTAAAAATTGGGACTACATTTGCCGTCTTCCTGACCTCAGGTAGTTGCCCAGTTTTAATGAATGTGTTGAAGATTGTTGTTATTGGTACACACAACATCTCTGCTCCCTCTCTGAGGACCCACCTAGAGATGTCTGGTCCCACCGCCTTTGACATATCTAGTTCACTTAGCAACGTCTTCACCTCCTCCTCGGTTATGTGTATTTCGTCCAGCACTTGTTGTATCCCTTGCTGGTGTACCCCACTATTCCAGCTTTCCGGAGTCCTTCCTGTCTCCACTGTAAATACTTTACTAATCTCATGTTGAGCTCCTCAACACATGTATTCACCTGTTTGTACTCACCTATTTGTGGTTGCAGGGACCAATTCATAGCTCCTGACCCCACCTCTTTACTGGTGTGTGTGTGTGTGTATGTGTGTGTGTGTGTGTGTGTGTGTGTGTGTGTGTGTGTGTGATGTGTGTATGGTATATATGTGTGTGTGGGTGTTTGTGTGCGTGAGTTCGTGTGTGATTATGTCTTTATGTTTGTGTCTGTGTACTTTTGAATGTATTTCCTTTGCACTAAAATTAAATATTGTTATAAATATATTTGCAGGTGAGTCTTCGTTTTACCAGTCAAGAGAAGAGTTTCTGCAGATAATGTTTGCAATGATTGGTCCAAAGAACAGTCCAGTTGTACCAGCGTTAAATAAAAGGTAAAATTAAATATGTATTTTTTTTTTAATATTTTGTTATAAATGAAAACATTTTATTGCGCTTAAACAATTGTTTACTTGCTTTATTATAAGATAACCATCAAGGAAATATTTTAACTAAGAGTTTTTGGCTTTTACTTGAAGAGAAAATCATTCATGTCCTGAACAACAAATTCTTCAGAATATCATCCATAACGTAAACGAGACAGAGAATATGGTCCTCTGTGCTACACTTGGGCATCTTTTTTGTCAAAAGCTGCGGTCCAATACTGGCGATTATAAAACTGGAGACAATAGAAGAGGTGTAGAGGTAATTTTGAGGCGATTATTTCGTTAGCCTTGATAGTAATTGGTCAGTTCCATATCCTAATGCAGAGGATAAAGCATGAAAATAATATTCTTCAGCTAGAAGTAAGGTGAAGCAGCTGGAGATGGTATCATAGAGAAATGGGACCCAATAGTAAAAGTAGGTCTACCAAGAGTTGAAAGATACTTCCCTTATACCAAGACGCCATGATGTTGCTGCGTCAGTTAAGTATTTTATTATATATATGAACAACACACATCTGGAGCGACAAATGGAAAATGCTTCTTTTCCTGGGCTTCAAGCTTTCAGCAATGGAGTATTTTACTTAAAAGAAAATTTACCATATTATTTAACTTTGCAATTCTAATTTTGCCAATTCTATTATACAAATTTAAAAATTGGTCCATAAGCAATAACTAGAAAAGGCCTCATTTGCTCACCTTCAAGCCTTCATTGCTGATATATTGAGTGATGATTCACTAATCGATTTGTGGTCAGTGAGTGGAGGAATTAAGAGGGAAGGGGGTCATCATCAAGATAATTGTCTGCTAAGATGTATAAGGCTTGATTATAATTGCCTTTGATTACTGGAAATGACTTAATCAGTTCATAGGGTTCTCCCTTCACAAGTCATTTAAGATAGTTGAACTTAGCGATCTCATCTATATCAGTACGTGAATTTACTAGGGACTGAAACCCACTAAAAAACTCTTCATAGTTATGACCTTGGAAAATAGGCAATGATAATGTTGGAAGGCTTGGTAATATGCCATGTGTGGCAGTTGTAACAGGTGTACCACTAGTTACAGTAGGTCTCTGTGACAGAGTTTTGTGGCAGGTAGCCTGTGCTTCTGTCCACCTTAATTGTTAATCACTAAAAGTACCCAAAACATTTTTAATGGATTTGATTCAAAGAATTCACTTTCATATGTAGCATAATCTGAATTAATGATTTCCAGACGTTGAGTAAGTAATTCCAGTTTTGCTTCTAGATTGTCAAAATCAATGTTGGTGTCTTGGGTCAACCCTACACAGACTGAAATTAAATTTTCTAATTGAGTAATTTTCTTCTGCAAGGATTTAAATTGAGTGTCCAAAGATGCCATTTTACTGGAATACTGATAATAATTCCTAGCACCACACTTAGAGTATTTAAAAACTTCTACTGCATGCAGTGAACAGCTGTGTTTGTTATGATTATGTCAGCAATAATTGCATCAGATACTATTGACCCACTGACCGCAGGGTCAGTGACCTTGAAGGGTACAGGGTATTGGCCGGACCTTGATGCCAGCTGTCCTGTGTTGATATGGTCTCAGCTTGGTACTGCTGAGTCGCCATAAGTAATGACACTATACACTTCATACATTAATGACTGTATATCACACATGTATATTTCTTACACATATAGATATATATAAATGTCACTGATAATATGAAAGCTTAAACTTGATATAGCTTCAGTAAAATATATGAGACAAACATAAAACACAGTCTCGTCTCTTAATTTGTGTCTATAAACTATAAACACTGTGTGTATATATACATCAGACAAACTGAACACCATCTGAGTTGTTGTTGCTGATTCAATGCATGAATGTGGAGAGTCGCTCCTCGCAGTGAGTTCAGTGAACGAGTCATACCCCATTTTCTATTGACTAGCGAGCCAGACTCATATATTTTGATTTATTTAGTAAACACACTAGTTTTACACTTGTTTTTCGAAGGACCAACTGCTCGTAAACGTTTATACTCTGTAGTACAAGCTTTTGGACCACCATGTGGAAACTTATCTGGTTCGAAGGACCAACTTTTAGGGATATGGCACAAGCTAAGTTATAATAAATAAAGTGAACTGTAGATGGGTTTTAGCTTGAATGACAGTTCTCGTCCATGCAGCTGTCCCTGCAGGCAATGTCTTCAAGAGCTGTCGTATACACTCCCTAAGGGCTGTGTGAAAAAGTAAGATAAAGTGAGTATGAGAATAATTGCCCTGAGGAACGTATGGCAATATACATTCAGTAATTGAATACTGAAAAGGCCTTATATACTCACTTTTTTGGGCTCAATGACCCACCAGTTACTGGGTTTATTGTCGTACATCTAGAGAAATAATGAACTAGCTACCTGCTGTGCAGCTGACCTAAATAGTATCATTACTGACTAGACATACCTGGGTATTTGTATCGGACCCTTAATTTACCCAGGTTTCCGGTGTCTTGAGTGAAGAATAGTGTCTTTGAGGAATGTTACACGTCCTTCACTCAGTCTGGAAAGTAGTAACACCCTCACTGTCACTTTAAGTTCTTCAATACTAGTCTATTTTTTCATCTCACAAAAATATCATAAGAAGCTGTACACACTTTTTTTTATTTTTATTGTTAAGATTGAGATTGTTTCTGAAGATCGAGGACACACTGCTAAAGTTCCTGTGTTGTAAGCATGTAACACGCTCCTCAGTCCATGGTTAATATCAATCTGACTTTAAGTTCTTCAATACTAGTCTATTTTTTCATCTCACAAAAATATCATAAGAAGCTGCACACACTTTTTTTTATTTTTATTGTTAAGATTGAGATTGTTTCTGAAGATCGAGGACACACTGCTAAAGTTCCTGTGTTGTAAGCATGTAACACGCTCCTCAGTCCATGGTTAATATCAATCTGACATGGGGCGTGCCTCACCCCTTAGTGCAGCCCTATATTGCTGACACCAGTGTTTTTCTCTTCTTTGCCAAACTGCAACAATTTGCAACATAAATGCTTGATTTTTTATGTCTTGATCACTGTGAATCCATGGTTGTCCCACTTGTGAATAAAGTGAAGCAGTTTTTTTTTGTATCTTTCCTGTCAATTAAAGAGATCACTTTCCTCTCATTAACCACACTAGTTGCAACAGTGCTCTCTGGCAAGAGAGTGTGCATGACTTGTGCCTGATACATACTGGTAAAGCATTTGCTTGTAATTACTTGATGCGAAAGCAAACAATATGGCATTGCTCTTTCTGAGAGGGTTTTCCCTCTGGGCTGTAAAGGACTGAAGGCCTGAAGGGAGGAGGGTACATGTGATCTGGCGGCGCACGAAAATAATTGAAAAAATATGGAAAATGAGTTTTGTTGACTGAAAAATAGTTTAAGAATCTGGCAACATTTTGGTGAAAATCCCATTTTAATACAACGTTTGTAAAGCAAATTATAGCTATTTGAAACATATTATCTTACGACGCGCAAGGCAAAAAAAGTTTGACCGCGCGACATAATTTTTTTTTGTTTTTTTTATTTTGTTTAATTTTCTCTATATATTTCTTTCCAATACACTAAATTTACCACTCAACATCATAATACAGTGTTGAAGCTGCTTATTGGCTTATTGCAGAAGTGGGAGGGGCTTATAGCAGAGGTGGGAGGAGTCAAGAGGCAGCCAAGGACGATAGTTGCATAATCAGCGGTTTGATACTCCCAACAAATGTCTTTATACTGACGTTATTATTACTAATACGCTTTATCTGCTTATAACATTTATTCAATAATAGTATTAGACATAAGATATATAAGATAAAAGCATAATAAAGACTGCCAAAATAATAATAAGTGTCATATACCGGAGAGTGCAGTCATCAGAGACCTGGATCCAGCAGTCTTCCTGCTTATAAATATACGGTTTCTCTATTGCCTTGCTGGCGTACTTAAAGAAAACGGCATTTTAACATGGGAAACAATAAGAAATCACTTACAAAGCGTAGAATAAGCCCAAAACAGCGAGATTTTCGCGAATATTTTGACGTAAATGAGGCGTGCGCGCTTTTCCGCGATTATCTTGAAAGTAAGATTTTGACCTATTGCTTACATCTCGTCCATTATTAATGATTAGATTGTAATGATTTTCACAGGGAATATAAAACAAAGTGTGTTTGATTATATTAAAGGAAAAAATTTGGAATATCTCAAATATTTTTTATTTTGTGGGGGGATAAAAAGGCAGATATTTTAGCGAGTGTCAAAAGCGAACCAAATGTATTTTTTTTCTGTATGAAGACAAGCTATCAGGCATTCATACATCCTATAATATATTGGGGTTAGATGTATTCTACGAGTGGGAAGTGTCCGCAGCACCGCTAGTACCGCCAGACCGGAAGTAACTGCTGCCATATGTCAAAATCAGTAATTATTTTTTTTCTCAGTTGTTTGTTGGCCGATCTTATTGAAACTCTGTCATTGCATGTTACATAAATTCTTCTAAACATGTGCCAAAAATAAAAAGAATCGGACGAAAAATAATGGAAATGTATGAGTTCTGTACCCTCCCCACTGAAGGGCTGATACCCCTCTTCTGGAGAAGATTTCTCCACAGGCCCTATCAGTTCTCCAAGAAGGGCCGAGAAAGGAAGGGGGAGAGCTGTTGGGAGCAGGAATAGCAGTAAAGGAGGGTGAAGAGGGAATACATCCCATGCAGAGGCACGACCATGCCCACAAGAGTTGCAGGAAAATACAAGGGAGACAATGGCCATGTACATTGCCTTTCCCAGAGGGAAAGGCAATGAGAGGAGGAGAGGGAGAAGTCAGTGTTTATTCATGGGCTTCAGGAGAGCAAGGGAGAACACACAATAAAAGATGGTAGGAAGAAAAACAGGAGATTGAAAACATCATCAAAGTAATAGGCAAGGAAGACATGACTGAGATAGTAAATATTCAGAGAAGAGGAAGGTACTTGAAGGGGAGAACTTGGCCAGTCAAGCTGATTTTCAAGACAGAAATGATGCTAAACAGGATATTGCAAGAGAAACCAAGGCTGAAGGAATCGTCAACATACAAAAGGGTGTTCCTAGACCGAGACAGAACAAAAACAGAATGACAGCAGCTGAGGGAGAGGACACAGAAGCGAAAGGGGCTAGGGAAAGAGACAAGGGCAAACGCAGCAGAGGACAACCAGAGCAGGGCAGAGAAACAAGCACAAGCACACACAGATACACACACATACATACACGCCGTGCCAGTCAGTCGCATCTTGTAGGGCTCCGTGAATATAAGTGTTTTTGAGGGCTACACAAGGGTACTACAGGGGTTATCAAGTGTGTCAGGGTAGTGAACAACCCTTGAAGTGATTTACGAGTTGCCCTGAGCCACATAAGTGTGGGAAGAGCCATAATTTTATAAGTGAACTAGAAATAAATATTTGGTGGCGGGGTCAGTGGGCCTAGTGTGCTCCAGGCGACGTTGCCACGTGTGTCACCCTAGATAATAAAGTGAAATAAATATGTGACAAGTGAAAGAAATACAGTGAATAGGTTATATTATATATCGACAAGAAACGAAAGTGGATATACGCCAGAACATCACATTGAGTTGGACAATCTACAGGATACTACACGCTGGCCAAGCTGCATCGCATCGAGTATTCACCTATGCGTGGTTTCGGGGTGTCGGGAGTAAGATCCAATTACCTAACCGCTAAGCTGTTTGTGAACGGTCAACTCTCATAGTAAGATAAGGAATAGGATATCAAGTACTCAGTAACAAATAGCAATTGGTAATTTCTAGTAGAAAGGGCGAGCAGACAGGTGAATCATAGAATACATTAACTGGTAGATCAGGTGTGTCAGGTCAGGCCAGGTAGAGGAGCACTGAGACTACGTGTTCTCGCAGACCTCACATACCACTCATACACCATAACACAATTTCACCACTACTTTTCACACATAAATCCACACACACCCATCACCACCACACACACACACACACACCCACACATTAACTGGTAGGTCAGGTGTGTCAGGTCAGCCAGGTAGAAGAAGCACTGAGACAACGTGTCACTCGCAAACTCCACATACACACCCATACACCATAACACACATTTCACCACTCTTATTCACACATACATACCACAAACATACATACACACACACACATATACACACACACAAAACTAACATACACAAAAAAAAAAACTAACACACGACATAACTAACGTGCAACACCACACACACACAAAAATAACACACACACACACAATACCACAAAACTAAACACACACAGGCCCACACACCCCCTGCTCCCCCCCACCCACTCTCCCCCACTCCCTTCCCTGAACCCCTCTCTCCACCACCTCCTCCCCCTCTCTCACCCACCTCCTCCCCCTCTCTCATCCACCTCCTCCCCCTCTCTCCACAAGCTCCTCCCCTCTCTCCTCACCCCCTCCTCCCCCTCTCCCTCTCCCATTCTCTCTCCACCTCTGCTTCTCCCTCCTTCACTCTCTCCTCCAATCCCTCTTTCCCCTCCCCACCTCTCTTCCATTTCCCCCGTCTTCAGTTTCTTCTCTCCCTCCCTCCACCCCCCAAACACTCAGGCAATCACACCCAAAAACAACCACGAGAAATACATAGTTTTCCACTCTGGCATCTTAAAAATAAAAAATAAAAAATGGGGTCCCAGAGGCGGACGGAAAACTAGGGGACTGGAGGATGAGTCTGCAAAGGAAGATTGGGCAGCAGAGCTCATGAAAAGGGAACATGAGTGGGGAAGGAAGCTAGAGGAGCTTAGCATGAAAATGGAGGAGAGGATAGGCTAGAAAGTAAGATAAGGGAGGAGAGGATAGCTGCAGAAAGCAGGAAGTGGGAAAACGAAGTCACTGACAGCGGAAGCTAAGATACAGAGATTAGAAGAAGAACTGAAAAATTTGAAACAGCCAGTAGAACTAAAAGCAATGTGGACTGGTATCGAAACTTACCTCAGTACAAGAAGAGGACTGTAGAGAACGGAGTAAAACTGAATGCGAGGCTATATCAGACCATCGTGGCAGGGAAAGAGAGAGGATCAATCAGGAACAATCAGGGAGTGTAGTAAAAGGGAGAGCTAAGCATATGTAGAAGCCCTAACAGACCACAGCGGTGCACAGGGAAAGTTAAGAAGGGAAAGCGGCGAGCCAGCGGCAAAGGGATAACAGACAGTGAAGAGATTGAAGAAAGGAAAGCTTCAATGGAGGCAACTAAATCGAATCAGGGTTACAAGGGATAGGCAGTGGGAGAATGAAAGGAGAGAGATCAGTCTTTGTTTATGGGCTCCATGAAGCTGAAGGGAAACTTACGAAGCAAAGAAGACAAAGAGGGAGAAAAATCGATTGAAAACATCATGAAAGCAATAGGAGAAGATGACATGACCCAGCTGGCAAATTTTCTGAGAATAGGGAATGCAAGAGGAAGAATCCGGCCAGTCAAAGTAATTTTCAAAGCAGAATTGACTCGAAACAGGATCCTGCAGGAGAAAGCAAGAACTAAGGGATATGTCAGAGTACCGGAGGGTGTATCTCGACCGCGACAGAACACGGGAAGAAAGACAGAAACTGAAAGAGAGGGTACGAGAGACAAAAAGGAGGAAAGAGAGTGGACAGGAGAACCCAGACTCAGGAGGGAAGCCTTACAACCACCTTCAGATGTTCCCAACCTGGACAACCCCAATGCAACCAAACAACTAACCCAAAACACACATGCATACCCAATGAATTCCACCCACCTCAGTACAAACTCCCCTTCAAGCCAACCACCCTAGTTCCCATCAGATCTCCCACTTTCCCAACCCCAACATACCCCCAGACTACGGTTTTAGAAAAGAAGTTAAAGGTTTGTATACATAAATGCAGATGGTATAACAAATAAATGTGGAGTGGCATGAAAGAATAAAGGAGACATCCCCAGACATAATAGCACTCACAGAAACGAAACTCACCGGGATGATAACAGATGCAATCTTCCCACCCGGATATCAAATCCTCAGGGAAAGATAGAGGGAGCAGAGGGGAGGAGGAGTTGCACTGCTCGTAAGAACAGGTGGGGATTTGAGGAAGTGGAAGGAATGGATGGAATGGGTGAAAGGGACTACATAGTAGGAACAATTCCAGTCTGGGCCATAAGGTGATAATTGCTGTAATGTACAACCCGCACAGAACTGCGGGAGGCCAAGAGAAGAATACGCGAGACAACAGAGCAATGGTAGACACACTCCTGGTAGCCAGAAGGCCCACATGGGGAGAAGCAAAGTTACTAGTTATGGGTGATTTCAATCAAAAGTGATTGGGAAAACCTAGAGGCCCCATGGGGGTCCTGAATCATGGAGAGCCAAGATGATGGATGTGGTACTGGAAAACCTCATCCCCTTCAACATGTTAAGAACCACCAAGAGAGGTGGGGGGGATCCAGCAAGACTGGACCTTGGGATTCACCTTGAGAAATTCGGACATCGAGGATATCACGTTGAAGCCCCTTGGAGCCAGTGATCATTTGGTTCTGGTTTTGATTATATAGTTGAGCTACAAGTGGAGAGGGCAGGAATAGGAAGGGAGAAACGAAACTACAAAGGGGTTCCGGCATGAGGGAACTTCCTACAAGACGTTCAGTAGAGAGAATGGCAGGAAAACCAGTAAAAGAAATGAGGAATATGTGACAACCAAATGCAAAGAGGGGCAGGGAGAGGTTTGTCCCCAGGAAAGAAGTAATGGGGGACCAGAACGAGCCCTGGTTCACCCAGAGGTGTAGGGAGGCAAAAAGTAAGTGTAATAGAGAATGGAAAAAGTAAGAAGCAAAGGACCCAGGAAAATAAAGGGGTTGTAAGAGCCGAAACAATATGCACGAAGAAGGGAGGGCGACAATAGGGAAAATGATATAGCATCAAAAGTCAAGTCTGACCCGAAACGTTTAAGCCACACCCAAGGGAAAACAACAGTCAAGGACCAGGTAATCAGGCTGAGAAAGGAAGGTGGGAGTTCCAAAACGACAAGAGGAAGTGAGGAGCTCAACATGAGATTTAAAGAAGTATTTAACAGGGCAGGTACCCAGGAATTCAGAATAGGGAGGTTAACAAGTGCTGGATGAAATAAACCAAACGGGAGGAAGGTGAAGAAGCTGCTATGTGAACCCGATACCTCAAAAGCGGGGGACCGACAACATTTCTGGGGCCCCTTAAGGGGGGAGCGGAGATTTTGTGTGCCATAAACAAATCTTCAACAGTCCATTGAAACTGGGCAACTACCGGGGTGGAAGATGGCAAATGTAGTCCCAATTTTTAAGAAAGGGGACAGACACGAGGCATTAAACTACAGACCGTTACTGACGTGTATATATGCAAAGTCATGGAGAAGATCAGGAGAGAGTGGTGGGCAAGAAAGACCTGTTAAAAACCCCGGCAACCAAAAATTTTTCGGGGAAGGGAAAATCCTTGTCAAAACCAATGAGTTTTATGATAAGGTAAAGAAGTAAGACACGAGAGAGGGGGATGTCATTTTTTGGATCCCCAAGAAGGCGTTCGGCAGGCCCCTGAGGTTAATGCAAAAGCTAAAGGATCAGGCCACGTAACAGGAAAAACACTGCAAATGGATCAAGAATACTAAAGGGAGGCAACAAGATTTCATGGGCGGGGCCAGATGTCAAGTGGGCCCCCGAATATGGAGTTCCCCGGGGGGGTCAGTCTTAGGACCTTCTGTTTTTTGGATATGTGAATGACATGGGAAGGATAGACTCGAAGTCCCGGTTTTCAGATGATGTAAGTTAATGAGAAGAAAAATCAGTTTAGGGATCAGGCAGGACTAAAGACCTGGACGGGCCCGCAAGCCTGGTCCAGTAACTGCTCCTTGAATTTAACCCTGCCAAATGTAAAGTCATGAATATCGGGGAAGGGGGAAACCAAGAGAAGAATAGTCTAGGTGGCCAAAGACTGCAAGCCCCCCCCAAAAAAGTCTTGGGGTGAGGAATACCGACCATCTCCTGGGCACACATCAATCAGAAAACTGCTCGAAGCCGGGCGCTGGCAAACCGAATAGACTCAAGACTAAGGAATTTCAAGACTTGTATACCATATACGCAGGCCCATACTGGGGATCAGCACCGGTTTGGAACCCCCTGGTCAAGACCGTCAAAAATTGATAAAGGGAAAAGGTTTGCAACAAGACTAATCCCAGAGCTAAGGGGGGGTTTCCGAAAAAGGGTTTAAAGGGGAAAATCGGCCTGAGAACTAGAGGACAGGGGGGTTGGGGAGACATGATAACGACATAGTAAATATGGGAAAGATAATGGACAGAGACAAGATGTTTAGAGAGGGGACAAGAAACAAGGGGTCATAATTGGAAAGTTGAAGACTCCCATAGTCAAAGCGGTGTTGGGAAGTATTTTTCAGTCATAAAAGTTGTAGGAAGTGGAATAGCTTAGAAAGCGACATAGTGGAGGCAGGAACCTAAGTTTTTGGGGCTGGTTTGAAAGCCCCATGGACAGGGAGGAAAGGCTAGTAGCAATCGGGGAAGAGGCGGGGCCAGGGCCATGATCACCCTTTTCCCCAAATAAAGGGGGTACAAATAGTGATCAGAACCACTCTTGAACCTCCAACCAAACACTATCCCAACAAAAACACAATCCCATTTGGCCCCACCTTTTCGCCGTGGAATACCAGGGGACACTGGAGGTCCCCCACCCTCACAGGGTCCCCCAGAACACAGTGTTGGATTAGATTGAAGATTTTAGATTGATTTATTTTATTGTTTCTCTGTAAATATTACAATGTGTGGTTTCATTTATAACACAATAATTACAAAGATGACCATTAGTATTGGGGCATTATTAAATCTTGTTTTACCGCCCAGGCATCTAGGCATTTTTTAAAAAATTAGTTCTTAATCTATATTACCAAATTACAAAAAGAATATTTTTCAAATTAATAAATAGATTTTAAAATAGTGAGGTACTTCAGAATATTTAGATTTATTAAAATTACAAAAAGAATACAAATTTCAAATGATTAAAAGATTTACAATAGTAGGTGTTCAGAATATTTTGATTGTAAAATTAGTAATGAGAATGGTTTCATCTTGGCATGTTACATAGTTTCCCATTAAAGCTCCTATTTTTGGAGTAAACGGGCAACCTAAAAACGTTTGAATTTATTAGACTATAGTTATATTCGGAATTTTTTTTGTTTACTGCCCTTTGGGTCCCCGTGTTGGGGGTAGATGAGGAGGTGTGTACTCACCTTTTGTACTCACCTAGTTTGGTTGCAGGGGTCGAGCCAGCTCCTGGCCCCCCTCCTGGCGCTACTGGGTCACCGCCCCTGCCCCATGAGCTTTTATACCTTCCTAATGTTATGGTGAACCCCCCCTAACGCTTCCCAAGCTATTCCCCTCCCCCACTATGACTGAAAAATACTTAACATCCCTAGGTTCATTTGACTTTAACTTCCCCCGTTCCCCTGTTGCCGTGTCCTTCTTGGAACATTCTGTCTTTTTCCACCTTGTCTTTTTCCTCTCGTATTTATTGTCGTTACCCTTCCCCCCAATTTTTCTGTCCTCCCCGTATCTTGGTTGATTTTTAACCTCTCCTGTGGACAAACCCCCCAGCTCCGGGGGCTGGCCCCGTTCAACCTTTGCACTTTTCAACTTTTACTTGCTTTGCTAGATGTGGGTTCCAAACCGGGGCCGCATCCCAGATGGGCCCACCACAGTGTACAAGTCCCACGATTTTTATTAAGATTTCGAATGTTTCTTAAAAGGTTTGTTGGCCCCATTGGTGCAGGGTTATTTGGTTAGGGGTTTAGGAGAGGCCTGGTTTTACCCCCCAAGATCTTTTTCCTTGAAGGGTTTGTAGTCTCTGGTCCCCAGGGCTGTACTGTCTGCGGTCTTCTTTGCCATTCCCCAATCTTCTAAATTTCACTTAGTGGGGTTGAACTCAGGAGCCAATTTTACCAGGCTTCAGCTTGTCCAGATCCCTTTTAGTTCTGCCTGGTAATCGTCCATTAATTCTTCATCAATTCCCATCATCTGCAAACAGGG
>WNWK01014357.1:0-51587 GCA_009830355.1 Cherax destructor | reverse complement strand
TCCTTTTTGATATACCGTGTTCATATCAACCTATGAAAAAACTATGCAAAAAGGGCCCCAAATCTGGAATTCATTACCAGTAAATTTTAAAGATAATCTTGTTGAAAATCAATTTAAGACAACTCAAAACCACCTACTCCCCCAAAACTAAATGATCATACTATAAACTATTTTGAAAATGCTCATTATTATTTTCCTATACAATAATTCAATTTTTAATAATATGTTACTATTATGTTACCCCCTACTCATATTATAAGTTAATGTCAAAAATGCTCAATGTTATTTTCCTTAAGATAATCTCAATTCCATATTATCATTCAAGAATCTTAACACCTGTAACAATCTAATATCTAATATCATTATATAATAATTTAAACAGTAAAATTTCATCATATTGTAATTTTGAAAATAATTTTTAACTAGAATAAACTCAATAAATTTCTCTAATATTAAGTACATAGTTTTTAAAGACTAGAATAAGCTGCCCCTAATGCCATGGCATGTCAGTGGCTCTCCTTGCACTCAATTTACATTGTAACTACCGATACCTATGTAATCTGCAATCTGCAATGAAATAAAATTTGTTTGTTTGTCTTTAATTGAAAATATTGATTTCTTATCTGTCCATCCCATCTTTTGATACGCCTATATATGCCTCTCTTTTGACTAATGAGATGTTTTAATCTATTGTTCATCCATTTAGGATCATTTTTGTTAGATCTAATTTCCCTACTTGGAACAAAAGTTGTCTGGGCAGCTAGAACTACGCTCTGAAAAACGTCATATTGGCAACCAAAACCACCTACCTGACCCATAGTCAGGTCATTCCAATTTAGCCCACCTAGGTAATTTCTCAGCCCCATGAAGTCGGCTACACGAAAGTCTGGAACAGACTTGATTGCAGTTACCTGGGTAATTCCATGATATATTAAAACTAAGTGATTTGTGATCGCTTTCCCCAAGCTCTGATGCAGTGGTCGGAGAAGTGGCAGATGCAGTTTAATGTAGACAAATGCAAAGTTCGAAATGTTGGGCAGGACAATAACCATGCCACATATAAACTGAATAATGTAGATCTTAATACTTGTGATTGCGAGAAGGATTTAGGAGTTCTGGTTAGTAGTAATCTAAAGCCAAGACAACAGTGCATAAGTGTTCGCAATAAAGCTAACAGAATCCTTGGCTTCATATCAAGAAGTATAAATAATAGAAGTCCTCAGGTTGTTCTTCAACTCTATATATCTTTGGTTAGGCCTCATTTAGATTATGCTGCACAGTTCTGGTCACCGTATTACAGAATGGATATAAATGCACTGGAAAATGTACAGAGAAGGATGACAAAGTTGATCCCATGTATCAGAAATCTTCCCTATGAAGATAGACTGAGGGCCCTGAATCTGCACTCTCTAGAAAGGCGTAGAATTAGGGGAGATATGATTGAGGTGTATAAATGGAAAACAGGAATAAATAAAGGGGATGTAAATAGCGTGCTGAAAATATCCAGCCAAGACAGGACTCGCAACAATGGTTTCAAGTTGGAAAAGTTCAGATTCAGGAAGGATATAGGAAAGCACTGGTTTGGTAATAGAGTTTTGGATGAGTGGAACAAACTCCTGAGTACCGTCATAGAAGCTAAGACGATGTGTAGTTTTAAAAATAGGTTAGATAAATACATGAGTGGGTGTGGGTGGGTGTGAGTTGGACCTGACTAGCTTGTGCTACTAGGTCAGATGCCGTACTAATTCCTTAAGTGGTCAGGTCTAAGCAGGGAAGTGATGGACTTGCTTTGCATGGGTCAGTAGGCCTGCTGCAGTGTTCTTTTTTTTTTTTTTTCAACAAGTCGGCCGTCTCCCACCGAGGCAGGGTGACCCAAAAAGAAAGAAAATCCCCAAAAAGAAAATACTTTCATCATCATTCAACACTTTCACCACACTCGTACATAATCACTGTCTTTGCAGAGGAGCTCAGATACGACAGCTAAGAATAGTCCCTCCCAGCTGTCACTATCCCAGACCCCTCCTTTAAAGTACAGGCATTGTACTTCCCATTTCCAGGACTCAAGTCCAACTAAATCAATTAACTGGTTTCCCTGAATCCCTTCACAAAATGTTACCCTGCTCACACTCCAACAGATCGTCATGTCCTTTTTTCTTATGTTCTTATAAGAACTGTGTACAGAGGAGCTTTATAAGAACTGTATACAGAGGAGCTTTACAAGAGTGCTCGACATTCATCAAGTTAACATTCTGTTACTCTCCACAAACATTTAGCAGTCAGTTGATAAAATTTTTTTAAAAACATTCACCTCTCCAGTGATGCAAAAGTCATACGTGGTGAAGAAGTCGTCCAGATGGCTCCTGGGCGGCACGACGTCCATCTTGACGGTCTCGTCTATGCTCTCCCACCCCCAGTGGTCCTCGCTGTAGTCCTGCACCAGAAAGTAAGTCATTACAGAGCGGGAAAACCCTAGAGGGAGTGCTGAAACTACCCACTATAGTGTCAATCACAGGTGTTGTACTTTGGACAGCGAGTGGAAACCACAGGTGTTTATTACAGCTTAATTTGAATCCAGACCACAGGTGTTGTACTCTGGACACTGAATCTGCATTTATAAAACACGTGAAGTACTCTGAATACCGAGTTTGCGATTTTAAAAAACATATGAACACCACAGGTGTTATACTCCAGACTCTGAATCAGTGATTTACAAAAAAACACGTGAAGTACTCTGCAAACTGAGTCGGTGATTTTAAAAACACATGCAAACAACACAGGTGTTGTACTGCTCCTCACCTGCAGAATCAACGTGGCTTTCTTCTGGGTAAATTTCAGTTCCTTGGCCACGTGACAGGCTGTCAGCGAGTTGTCACCGGTGATAATTACTACCTGTGGTCAAGATAATGATTACATTATTAATATAACACAAGAATAAGAATAAGGTTTCAGGTACGTCTTGCTACTTCTACTTACACTTAGGTCACACTACACATGCATGTACAAGCATGTATATACACACCCCTCTGGGTTTTCTTCTATTTTCTTACTAGTTCTTCTTGTTTATTTCCTCTTATCTCCAGGGGAAAGTGGAACAGAAATCTTCCTCCGTAAGCCACGCGTGTCGTAAGAGGCGACTAAAATGCCGGAAGCAAGGGGCTAGTAACCCCTTCTCCTCTAAACATTACTAAAGATAAAAAATTGAAACTTTCGTTTTTCTTTTTGGGTCACCCCGCCTTGGTGGGATATGGCCGGTTTGTTGAAAAAAGAAAGAATAAGATTGATAATACTGTGGCTGGAACAATTCACACCTAACCTACTACAGTGGACCCCCGAGTTTCGTAAACCCCGGAAATCGTACATTTATGTAAGTATAATATTGCAAGTGCTTGTGGAAAAGTATTTTTGGGGGTCTGAAATAGACTAACCTACGTGACATTTTTCCTTAAGGGAGTAAATTCGTTCGGTAATGGCACTTGAGCAGACTTCAGGAGTGAAGTTTTTACGAAACTCGGGGGGTCCACTGTATACTCTGATTGGGACAATTCATGCCTAACCAACGATACTGTGGCTGGAACAATTCACACCTAACCCATGATACTGTGGTTGGGATAATTCACACCTAACCCACGATACTGTGGCTGGAACAATTCACACCTAACCCACGATACTGTGGCTGAAACAATTCACACCTAACCCATGATACTGTGGCTGGAACAATTCCCAACCCACAATACCATGGCTAGAATAATTCCCGCCTAACCCACAAATCGAAAATCTTAAAAGAAATTGTCGTCTCTGAACCATCATCAACTAACAGAACAAAATGAACAATTTCAAACCACCTAAAAATTACGTCAACAAACATTCGGCAAAACGGAGGCTGAATAATCGACTGTGAAGAGGTTGCGGTTACTGGGGTTACAACCATGGTTGAGAATGGCTAGGGGGGTTAAAAAAAAAAAATTCAACTTACACCATGCGAACTCTGCAGGATCTCTTTAATGACCTCCTTGGAGTCCCTCTTCAGCGGACAGGATATTATGATGAAGCCGGCGAAGACCAGGTCACACTCTAGGCCCTCTCTGGTTATCTCTCGCACCTGTAAACACAGGTACGTACTATTAATTAGTAATAGTAGCAGTAGTTGTAGTAATAATAGTAGTTGTACAGTAGTAGAAGAATAGTAGTAGTATCAGGATATAATAATAATCATAATATCTCTATTTACTACAAGTACATGATACAACTTATACAGACCATAGCTGACATCAATGACATACTGTACTACTATATAGAAAACCCCTTGTTATGTAGAGCATTTCTTGCAAATTAGGTCAGTGTTGTCCCAGGATGCGACCCACACCAGTCCACTAACACCCAGGATGCCATCCACACCGGTCCACTAACACTCGGGTACCCATTTTACCGATGGGAGAACATAAACAACCGGTGTAAAGAAACACGCCCAATGTTTCTACCCTCGCTGGGAATCGAACCCAGACCCTCACTGTGTTAAGCCAGAGCTTTAGCCACCAGGCCACGGGGCACCGTATGTAAAACCAAGATCAGTCGTAATGAATGACTGTCACTAAGAAAAGAGAATACAGGTCTGGGACTAACTGTGCTTCTTGTACAAGGGGTCCCGGACTTACGATAGTATTACGTTCTGACGAACCCGTTGCAAGTCAAAAATATCGCAAATCCAATGTGAATATATGCTAAATATACAAATAAATAACTACTGTCACTGAATAAGTAAATAAACAAATAATTACTGTAAATACCAGGATTGAAAAGTCAATAAATGAATACAAGTTATGGACTTGTCACCTTCATGCTGGGTAATTATCTCAAGTTTGATCTCAAAAATACAGTGGTACCTCGAGTTACGATGGTCCCCAAAATCGCCCTTTTATGCAAGTTTATTTTTTTAAATGCTTTTGTAAGTATATTTTTGGGGGTGTAAAAGGACTAGTCTATTTTACATTTTACAGCATTCTCGAACGAAAAGATATCGTAACTCGAGGTACCACTGTAATTGCTTTTGCACCATCATAACGTTGAAATATCGTAAGTCGAACCATTGTAAGTCCAGGCCAAACACTAACCACTCAGCCATAATAAAATATAGATGAAGAAGAATACCCACATTATTGTGTATATACGTATACTCAAACTTAAGCGTTAGTAAAAACCTTAATCTGATTGGAGTAAGTAATTGTATCTTTTGAACTAGGTTTTCTATAGTGGCACAAACTCGCTAAGTTTGTAAACAAACGGAGAAGTTTGGGGCATTTTTTTGACATACAGCCTCTCCTCACTTAATGACGGAGATAGGTACCTAAGACCCCATTGGTAACTAATTTCTCGCTAAACGAGGAGCATACTATAATGGTAGTGGATTTCTGTTATTTATCTTTGATATTGTTTTAATGTCACCTTTACAAAATTTATAACATTTCTGGTATATTTTTAAATGTTTATACAGCAGTGTACTGTATATTGTCATAAACAGAATTGAGGAAATCAGCTCTAATATGCATTATTTAGGTATAAATACTGGTCAGAGCGCCCGTCGTAAGTCCGAGGCGTCGGTAAACGAGTACATCGCTAAGTGAGGAGAGGCTGTATTTAATTTTTTAGCTAAAATATTATTACACTTAATTTAAAATAATGATAATTAACGATTTTTCAGACTTTTTCCTGCTTAGAGCTTACATGGCTGTGGCCTGGTATGCACGTGGAGTAGTTCAAACCCCTGCCTAGTATTCTGTAGTTAAATGCTAGCACACTCAGCTCTCACACTGAGGTCCATGGTTCAATCCCTGGTATGGGTGCAAACATTGGGACGAGTTTCCTTAAGACACCTGCTGTCTCTGTTCACCTAGCACTAAGTAGGTACCTAGGTTGTTATTTACATCTAGGAACTTAATGCATTACCATGAACATGACAATGTGTGTCCAGCAGTCTGTCTATGGCTTCTCTCAAATTTTTTATTCATCTCAGTATGGGAGATCCCTAAATTACAAATGCCACAAGTTAAATATAATAATAAGAATCTTTATTTCTACCAGTACATGTACATGTCCAAAACGATTGTCCAGAGAGCTGAGGAGGGGTTGTTGAGGTGGTTTGGACATGTAGAGAGAATGGAACGAGACAGAGTGACTTCGAGAGTGTATAAATCTGTAGTGGAGGGAAGGCGGGGTAGGGGTCGGCCTAGGAAAGGTTGGAGGGAGGGGGTAAAGGAAGTTTTGTGTGCGAGGGGCTTGGACTTCCAGCAAGCATGTGTGAGCGTATTTGATAGGAGTGAATGGAGGCATATGGTTTTTAATACTTGACATACTGTTGGAGTGTGAGCAAAGTAACATTTATGAAGGGATTCAGGGAAACCGGCAGGCCGGACTTGAGTTCTGGAGATGGGAAGTACAGTGCCGGCACTCTGAAGGAGGGGTGTTAATGTTGCAGTTTTATAACTGTAGTGTAAAGCACCCTTCTGGCAAGACAGTGATGGAGTGAATGATGATGAAAGTTTTTCTTTTTCGGGCCACCCTGCCTTGGTGGGAATCGGCCAATGTGTTAATAAAAATAAAAATAACATGTACAAGGTATACAGACCATAGCTGACATCAATGACATACTATATAGAAAGCCCCTTGTTATGCAGAGTATTTCTCACAACTTAGGTTAATTTTGTTCCCAGGATACCACCCACACCAGTCCGCTAACAACCCAGGTACCTACTTAGTGCTAGGTGAACAGGGACAGCAGGTGTCTTAAGGAAACTCGTCCCAATGTTTGCAAGTGGGAAGCTCCAGTTCCCTGAATTATGAGACCATCACCAGAACGAAGGATGCTGCTCCTAGATTAATGTAACCTAACCTAAACTAACGTAACATAACCTAATGTAATGTAACGTAAACTAACGTAATCTAATGTAACGTAACTTTACGTAACCTAACCAAATGTAACCTAACGTAACATAACCTAACCTAATGTAACGTAACATAACCTAACCTAATGTAACTTAACTCCAGATGCAAGAAAATTACTCTAACATCAACACCTACAAGAGAACAGGTGGGGTTTTGAACTCATCACCAACGAGTGCTAAACTCCAGGTTGGTGCATAACCCACCCGTTTCCTGGCTTGTTTGCAATCACATTATTATGATTTCCTGAGAGGTTAAACACTCACCTCGGCATGGGAAAGTTTGCCCAATTCTTTCCTCCCCAGGGCCAGTACTCTTGCTCCACGGCGTGACAGCTTGATGTATACGCTGTCATAGTTTGGCGGCAATGATGAAAACTGCAATGCAAGAAGATTGCAACATCAACATTAACCATATAGCACTCCACTCCACCACTAAGTCATCAACTATTGTGCATAATAATGATATTACATGCACACAATAGTGATATACCAATAATATTATACATAATAGTGATATAATATTATTACAACATATGATAGTGACTTTCTCTGCACTTAGCAAATCAATATTGTAATTACACATTGTAAACTATTAAAGGAAATAATATTCTTAGTCCTTAATTCTCAACATGTTTGTAAGAAGAGGACTTGCCTCCTACCGAGGCAAGGTGACCCAAAAAAGAAAGAGTTTCACCATCACTCACTCCATTACTGTCTTGAATGTTATATACTGGTCCTCTCTAAGACCCTTTTTTCACTCTTATGACTTTGTGGCGTATCATAGTTTAATAATTTTGTTAAGGCAATTGTAAACAATCACTGTTCTAATTTACGATTATTATTATAATAAAAAAGAAATGCTAAATCCATTAGGGTTATACAGCAACAATTTATGAATGAATGGGAACCAACCTTTTCCACGTCTAGAACCTGACTGCATCATGACTCAAAATTGTAGTGATACGACTGCAAACAAGCCACAGTACTGGTGGGGAATGAACTAGGTCCTGGCCTGGACTTTTACTACTCACTTGCTGCAAGTTCAATTCCCACCCGTACCGCGGTTCGTTTACACTGCCTCACATTTCACTACCCTGAGAAGGAGCTAAGGTTCTCTGATTCCTTACCAGAGGATAAGTTTTTCTATTGGGTTTTAAACATTGCAGCAAGGAGGCGGATGGAAGCAGCGGAGACGCATTTCGAGAGCAATGTGTGAAATTTTTTTTTTAGAAATTTGAAACCAGTGCAGGCTTATCAAAAATATAATTCAGGGGAGGCTGAAGAGGGCTCGAGTTGGTGTGAGCATTTAGAGAGGATGGAGCAGATAAGTATTAAATTTAAAAAGAGGAACTTTCATTTTTCTTTTTGTGTCACCCCGCCTAGGTGGGATCAAGCCGGTTTGTTGAAAAAGCAGAACAGTATGATCAGGACGATTTAAAACCCTAGGGTCGAAATAAGTTTATTTACGTACAGGTGCACAAATACAGTTACACAAATTATCATACATAGTAATGTGTGTAAATTACCCACCAGGATTACCCAAAAAAGTCAGACAAAGCGACTTATTTCCACTGGGGTCCTTGACTCCACTGAAGATACCCCAAAAATAGTTGGAAGGTGGGGGTAAAAGAGGCTTGGATTTTAAGGAGCTTGAGCATCCAGCAGGCTTGTGCGAGCTTATTAGATCAGAGTGGGGACTAATGGGTTTCATGGTTTGATGTGCTGTTGGAGTGTGAGCAAGGTAACAATTATGGATTCAGGAAACTTGTTACCTAGACTCAAGTTCTGGTGGTGGGAAGTACAGTACCTGTACTCTGAAGGATGAGTGAGGATGTTACAGTTCTGGAGGTGGGAAGTACAGTGCCTGTACTCTGAAGTGTGTGGAATGATGCAGTTCAGAGGGTCACCTGAATTGTGATGTCAAGACACTTCTGGCAAGACATCAATTGAACGAATGATGGTGAATGACGGCCAGGAGCCGGCCGTCAAGTTAACAAAAAAAATAATTTGCATGATTTAATACTTTTATATATTTAAGATAAAAGGTATAAAATACCGTTATGATGTATAAACAAACAATATAATCCAATCCTTTATTGACTATAATACCCTTGACCTTCCTATTCCAGCCAGTGATTTCATTGCCATCATTGAATTGTGTGTTGGTTTTACGTGTTTCTCTTTCGAAAACCACCTCTTTCAGCAGACTTCTGGACTACCCATGGGTTTGCCACTTAGTGCCGTACTGGTGAACCTATACATGGAACATCTGGAAGCCGAACGATCTTCCTCTATTATTCCCTCTTCGGTCACCTGGCTTTATGTTGATGACATTATCATCGTAACTCCCAGACGCTTCAACGTTCAAGCTCTCCAACACAAGCTCAACCAGGTCGAGCCATCAATCCAGTTCACACTAGAAGAAGTCGACAACACTCTTCCTTTCCTTGATGTTCTTCTCTGCAAAGCTGACCAAGAACTTTGTTTTAAAGTCAATTGAAAACCTACCAACCAACATGATCTTCTCCACTTTTACTCTCACCACCACATCAAAATCAAACGTGGTGTAATTATAAGATTCTTCCTTCATGCACACCGAATGTGTAGCAGTAAATTCCTCAAGGAAGAATGATCTCTCATCAAACAAGTATTTTCTAAACTTCACCATCCTTGCCACTTTATTAGACTGCAGACACTGGGCATATAACATCTTTAACTCACCCAGACTCATGCACGGAGGGCCCGGGTTCAATTCCCGGCGGGGCCGAAACATTTCGAAGTGTTTTGTTACACACACATACAACAGGCCTAGTGTCTAATCGACATGTGCCTAGGACAAAATGGTAACTAACTAACATAGTCCTCCCCACCAACTTCGTTGCCAAACACATTTCCGACATCTTTTCCAATACAGTGGACCCCCGAGTTTTGGTCACCTCGGAAATCGAACAATTATGTAAGTTTAATATTGTAAGTGCTTTTGTATGTGTATTTTTGGGGGTCTGAAAGGACTAATCTAATTTACATTTTTCCTTAAGGGAATAAATTCGTTCAGTAATGGCACTTGAACAGCCTTCTGGAATGAATTATGACCGAAACTCGGGGGTCCACTGTATCTCATTCCAAGTACAGTCATCCCTCCATTTTCGTGTATCTCTGTTTTCGTGTATTTAAGTTTTCGTGCAGTTTTTTCAGGGAAAATTGACCTCTGTTTTCGTGTGATTCCCTCCATTTTCGTGCTTGGTCCGGAACCCTGTCCAGTGCCCAGCGCACATACAAAGCCCACAAGCCCACCTCCCACGCACATTCTCAGGCAGTGTAACATTGTTTCTGGTTGAGTGAACACATTCTCAGGCAGTGTAGCATTGTTTCTGGTTGAGTGAACATATTCTCAGACAGTGTAACATTGTTTCTGGTTGAGTGAACACATTCTCAGGCAGTGTAGCATTGTTTCTGGTTGAGTGAACATATTCTCAGGCAGTGTAATATTGTTTCTGGTTGAGTGAACATATTCTCAGGCAGTGTAGCATTGTTTCTGGTTGAGTGAACACATTCTCAGGCAGTGTAACATTGTTTCTGGTTGAGTGAACATATTCTCAGGCAGTGTAGCATTGTTTCTGGCTGAGTGAACATATTCTCAGGCAGTGTAACATTGTTTCTGGTTGAGTGAACATATTCTCAGGCAGTGTAACATTGTTTCTGGTTGAGTGAACACATTCTCAGGCAGTGTAACATTGTTTCTGGTTGAGTGAACATATTCTCAGGCAGTGTAACATTGTTTCTGGTTGAGTGAACATATTCTCAGACAGTGTAACATTGTTTCTGGTTGAGTGAACATATTCTCAGGCAGTGTAACATTGTTTCTGGTTGAGTGAACATATTCTCAGGCAGTGTAACATTGCTTCTGGTTGAGTGAACATTATCCTGTGAGTTCATACAAAACATTTCTTAACAATTCATTGTTTTTGGACCTTGATTATTGTGTGTGACTGCTAAATAAGCCACCACAGGCACAAAGAAAGCTCCTAGTGTCAGTCCTTTGGTAAAGAAAGTGAGGAACACCATAGAATTAAAGAAATCGTAGCAAAGTGGTGAGAGGGAGTGGTGATGAGAGGCAGTGGTGGTGAGAGGCAGTGGTGGTGAGGCAGTGGTGATGGGAGGCAGTGGTGATGAGAGGCAGAGGTGGTGAGAGGCAGTGGTGATGAGAAGCAGTGGTGGTGAGAGGCAGTGGTGATGAGAAGCAGTGGTGGTGAGAGGCAATGGTGGTGAGAGGCAATGGTGATGAGAGGCAATGGTGGTGAGAGGCAATGGTGGTGAGAGGCAATGGTGGTGAGAGGCAATGGTGATGAGAGGCAGTGGTGATGAGAAGCAGTGGTGGTGAGAGGCAATGGTGATGAGAGACAATGGTGATGAGAGACAATGGTGGTGAGAGGCAGTGGTGATGAGAGGCAATGGTGGTGAGAGGCAGTGGTGCTTGTTTGTTGGTTGAGGCAGTGTTAGAGGCAGTGGTGATGAAAGGCAGTGGTGGTAAGAGGCAGTTTAATGTAGAGTGAGAGGTGAGTAAAGAAGATTAAATGAATAAACGAGAGAGAATGAGAGTGTAGAAGTTTCGGTAGTTTTGTCAACAAACCAGTTGTTGTTGCTGCTGCTGCTGTTGTTGTTGTTACCAGCCAGCCTGAACAGGAATGATTCCTGTTCACACCTTGAAGTGACTGGAAAGAAGCGGTGGTAGAGGCGGTGATGAGAGGCAGTGGTGGTGAGAGGCAGTGGTGGTGCGAGGCAGTGGTGGTGCGAGGCAGTGGTGGTGCGAGGCAGTGGTGGTGCGAGGCAGTGGTGGTGCGAGGCAGTGGTGGTGAGAGGCAGTGGTGGTGAGAGGCAGTGGTGGTGAGAGGCAGTGGTGGTGAGAGGCGTGGTGGTGAGAGGCGTGGTGGTGAGAGGCAGGGGTGGTGAGAGGCAGTGGTGGTGAGAGGCAGTGGTGGTGAGAGGCAGTGGTGGTGAGAGGCAGTGGTGGTGAGAGGCAGTGGTGGTGAGAGGCAGTGGTGGTGAGAGGCAGTGGTGGTGAGAGGCAGTGGTGGTGAGAGGCAGTGGTGGTGAGAGGCAGTGGTGGTGAGAGGCAGTGGTGGTAAGAAGCAGTCTTAATGTAGAGTGAGAGGTGAGTAAACAAGAATAAATGAATAAACGAGAGAGAATGAGTGTAGAAGTTTCGGTAGTTTTGTCAACAAACCAGTTGTTGTTGTTGTTGTTGTTGCTGCTGCTGCTGCTGTTGTTACCAGCCAGCCTGGACAGGAATGATTTCTGTTCACTCCTTGAAGCGATTGGAAATAAGTGATCTAATGCAGTTAGCATTACAAACTCCGTTTTCTCTTATACTAATGCGTCTGAAGGAGGAAAGAATAGGAAGATGTTTTCATAGCTGGACCGAGTATGCCCGCCACCACATTCGTAATGAGACACATTTTATTCATTCTAGAGTGTATATTACGTTTTTATGTTATTTATATTGTTTATTATGTCATATTAGATGAATTGTGATAGATAAATAAGCCGTAGAGCTGATATTAGTGTCAAATTGAAGCATTTTGTCCTGCCTCCCAACAATAAACTCGCCTCCCTCTCCTATCCATCTTCCATACACCAACAAGAGTCGCCAATAAAAGTAAGTGTGATGTTAAATGTTCATTTATACATGTTATTAGTGCTTTATATTTATTTGTTATTCTTTTCTGTATGTAAATCTATATTTAATCTCTAAAAAATTATTTTTTGTTAATACTCCTGGGTGTCTGAAACGGATTAATTGATTTTCCATTATTTCTTATGGGGAAAATGGCTTCAGTTTTTGTGTGTTTCAGTTTTAGTGCATCCCTCAGGAACGGATTAAACACGAAAACCGAGGGATGACTGTAGTATCTACTTCCTCATCTATAACCATCAAGGATATCATCAGTAATAGACTGGACATGGAGTTCCGTTCCTGAGACCACATCGGTAAACGAATTCGTCGCTGAGTGAGGAGCATACTATAATAATATGTAGTGAGTTTGTGTCAACCATATTTGATATTGTTTTAATGTCACCTTTGCACCATTTATAACATTTCTGGTATATTTTTAAATGTTTATACAGAAGTGTACTGTATATTGTAATAAAAAGAATAAGAGGAAATCAGCTCTAATATACATTATTTAGGTATGCAAACTGGTCAAAGAGCCCGTCGTAAGTCAGAGTCGTCGGTAAACGAGTACCTCGCTAAGCGATGAGAGGCTGTATACATGGGCGAGACTTCCAGAGACCTCCAAACATGTATCTCAGAACACCAATATGTAGGCACAACCAACGATTTAAGGAACACCTGCGTTCAACACCAAAACTTCCGCAACCATTTAATGAACTACTGAGACACAAGACTTATCGCCAGAGAAGAAGACAATACCACAGAATCCTGGAATCATTACTTATCTGTATATCTAATAATTTCAACCAAAACAACGGCTTCTATAACATAGCTGAACCCCTTGCCAAGACACTTCTTCATTGTTATCCTACATAACATACACACCCGCCCATCCCTTACAGGTCTGTCTCAGATCCAACCTACCCAACATTCTCAGTAGTCCCTTACAGGTCTGTCTCAGATACAACCTACCCAACATTCTCAGTGGTCACTTACAGGTCTGTCTCAGATACAACCTACCCAACATTCTCAGTGGTCACTTACAGGTCTGTCTCAGATACAATCTACCCAACATTCTCAGTGGTCACTTACAGGTCTGTCTCAGATACAATCTACCCAACATTCTCAGTGGTCACTTACAGGTCTGTCTCAGATACAATCTACCCAACATTCTCAGTGGTCACTTACAGGTCTGTCTCAGATACAATCTACCCAACATTCTCAGGGGTCCCTTACAGGTCTGTCTCAGATATAACCTATCCAACATTCTCAGTGGTCACTTACAGCTCTGTCTCAGATACAACCTACCCAACATTCTCCACCTGATTCTTCACACTATACATACTCATGTATTCTTTACCCAGGTAGAGCAGTTTGTGGGCGAAACGTTGTCAATAAAGGATCTCATTATACATTTGTTTTTATTCTTCCCAAAATTTAAGTATGATTTCCGCCACCACATTTTGCATTCACGACTCACCATAGGCCTGAGAGTCTCTGGCGCACCCTTGATAGTTGCTAGATACACAACATCAGCAGATCCCGACTGGGTGTAGCCTGTGATGACCGACATGCGCTTGAGCTGTGACGAGAAGTGGAAGCGATGGAAGATCTTCATGCCCGGAGCCTTGCCCTTCCTTGGGATCACCGCCTCACCTGCAACACGACAAATAATGTCATCACTCGTGCTTAGCTTTCCAGGCAGAACCAATACAGACAAGACTAAGGAGGCACAATACCACGACTTGTCCAAGTCGGACTCAAACATTGTCCTGAGTCTCATTCTGTTATGTGCAGGTTTTTTGTGTATATTGTGAACTAATAGTCAGCTCTCTTGTAATTATTATTATAATAAACTGGTTGTCTTATAAACCTCCTCTACAGAGTGTTATTTATAAATGTGAAGTCAGCTCTTAAAAAGCTCTCCTACAGTGTTATTTGTAAATGTGAAGTTAGCTCTTATAAAGCTCTCCTACAGAATGCAATTGTGCAAAAAAAGCACAGTGCATCCAAAATTAAATAGCAGGTACTATGAAGGCCTTTCACCACTTGCTATTCAATTTTGATGTACTTTTTCAGTCGCATTTATGAAAAATTGCTCTATATAAAGGGAACTTTATACAAGAGGCCACTGAACAGCCCTCTTATAAGGCTCCTTTATACAGCGCAATTTTGTAAATGCGGATGAAAAAAAGTGCATTAAAACTTGAAATAACAGACACTACGAAGGCTCCTGTATTGTTATATGTTTTGTATTACCACAATTATAAATCTAATTAATCACTTCAGTTACTTAGTATGCAATAAGGTATATTAAAACATACTGCTCCATAACCTGTGTCAATACAGAGTTAGTATTATTTTTTTTTTTCAACAAGTCGGCCGTCTCCCACCGAGGCAGGGTGACCCAAAAAGAAAGAAAATCCCCAAAAAGAAAATATTTTCATCATCATTCAACACTTTCACCACACTCATACATAATCACTGTCTTTGCAGAGGAGCTCAGATACGACAGCTGAGAATTGTCCCTCCCAGCTGTCACTATACCAGACCCCTCCTTTAAAGTGCAGGCATTGTACTTCCCATTTCCAGGACTCAAGTCCAACTAAATCAATTAACTGGTTTCCCTGAATCCCTTCACAAAATGTTACCCTGCTCACACTCCAACAGATTGTCATGTCCCAAAAATCATTCGTCTCCATTCACTCCTATCTAACACGCTCACACATGCTTGCTGGAAGTCCAAGCCCCTCGCCCACAATACCTCCTTTACCCCTTCCCTCCAACCTTTTCTAGGACGACCCCTACCCCGCCTTCCTTTCCCTACAGATTTATACGCTCTCCAAGTCATTCTACTTTGATCCATTCTCTCTAAATGACCAAACAACCTCAACAACCCCTCTTCAGCCCTCTGACAAATACTTTTAGTAACTCCACACCTTCTCCTAATTTCCACATTCCGAATTTTCTGCATATTTACACCACACATTGCCCTTAGACAGGACATCTCCACTGCCTCCAGCCTCCTCCTCGCTGCAGCATTTGCAACCCATGCTTCACACCCATATAAGTGTTGGTACCACCACTATACTTTCGTACATTCCCTTCTTTGCCTCCATGGATAACGTTTTTTGTCTCCACAGATACCTCAATGCACCACTCACCTTTTTTCCTTCATCAATTCTATGGTTAACCTCATCCTTCATAAATCCATCTGCTGACATGTCAACTCCCAAATATCTGAAAACATTTACTTCTTCCATAATCCCTCTCTATAATGTGATATCCAATTTTTCTTTATTTAAATCGCTTGATACTCTCATCACCTTACTCTTATCTATGTTCACTTTCAACTTTCTACCTTTACACACTCTCCCAAACTCGTCCACTAACCTTTGCAACTTTTCTTTAGAATCTCCCATAAGCACAGTATCATCAGCAAAAAGTAACTGTCAACTCCCATAATCCCACCCCTCTCCCCAACACCCAGGCATTTACTTCTTTTACAACCCCATCTATGAATATACTATTAAACAACCATGGTGACATTACACATCCCTGTCTAAGACTTACTTTTACCGGGAGGTAATCTCCCTCTCTCCTACACACCCTAACCTGAGCCTCACTATCATACAATAATACACTTACATAATTGTTTGAGTTGGGAACTGTTCGAAACTTGTGGTACCACTGTACAGTGGACCCCCGGTTAACGGCCATAATTCATTCCAGAATGCTGTTTAAGTGCCGTTACCTAACAAATTTATTAACATAAGGAATAATGTAAATTAGATTAGTCCTTTTGGACCCCCAAACATACACTTACAAAAACACTTACTAAAATACACTTACATAATTGTCAGTGTTTGGAGCAGGCCGTTACCCGGGGGTCCACTGTACTTCTATTTTTTAATCACTGTCATTGAAAAAGAACATTCAGATTTAACATTGCATGAAAATGAACATGTTTACTTCCTTGCAAAGTTTACAATGTGTGGTTTACATGTTATAAAATATTAACTACAAAGGCCAATAGCATGCCTAGGCATTTCGGGCAGACTAAGAGGAGTGAGTGGTGGAATGAAGAAGTAAAGGGTGTGATAAAAGAGAAAAAGGTAGCTTATGAGAGGTTTTTACAAAACAGAAGTGTTAATAGAAGAGCAGAGTACAGTGGACCCCCGAGTTTCGTAAAAACTTCACTCCTGAAGTCTGCTCAATGCCATTACCGAATTACCCCTTAACCCTTTACCAGGCCACGCATCAAATTTGAGACACTGCAACATTTGCAACCTATATTCTGATAATATAAGCAATTCTAAGACATATTTATTTGTGTTCATTTGTCAAGTTTATTTATTTTAGTCGCCTCTTAAATACCCTCTATGGCAGAATCAAATATGAGGCACACCTGGCCTGGTAAAGGGTTAAGAAAAATGTCACTCAGGTTAGTCTATTTCAGACCCCCAAAAATACTTTTCCACAAGCACTTACAATATTATACTTACATAAATGTATGATTTCCGGGGTTTACGAAACTCGGGGGTCCACTATGGAGAGTAAAAGAAAGGTGAAGAGAGTGGTGAAAGAGTGCAAAAGAAGAGCGGATGAAAGAATGGGAGAGGCTCTGTCAAGAAATTTTGCTGAAAACAAGAAAAATTTTTGGAGTGAGATAAACAAGGTAAGAAAGCCTAGAGAACGAATGGATTTCTCAGTTAAAAACAGAGTAGGGAAGTTAGTAGATGGGGAGCTGGAGGTATTGGGTAGATGGCGGGAATATTTTGAGGAACTTTTAAATGTCGATGAAAAAAGGGAGGCGGTAATTTCATGTACTGGCCAAGGAGGTACAACATCGTTTAGGATGTGAGTGTGGGTGAGGTGCGCGAGGCATTACGTAGAATGAAAGGGGGTAAAGCAGCTGGAAATGAAGGGATCATGACAGAAACGTTGAAAGCAGGGGGATATATAGTGCTGGTGTGGTTGGTATTTTTGTTTAATAAATGTATGAAAGAGGGGAAGGTACCTAGGGATTGGCAGAGAGCATGTATAGTTCCTTTATATAAAGGGAAGGGGGATAAAAGAGTGTAAAAATTATAGGGGAAGAAGTTTACTGAGTATACCAGGTAAAGTGTATGGCAGGGTTATTTTTGAAAGAATTAGAGGCAAGACAGAGAGTAGGATTGCAGATGAGCAAGGAGGCTTTAGAGTGGGTAGGGGATGTGTAGATCAAGTGTTTACAGTGAAGCATATATGTGAACAGTATTTAGATAAAGGTAGAGAAGATTTTATTGCATTTATGGATTTAGAAAAGGCATATGATAGAGTGGATAGGGGAGCAATGTGGCAAATGTTGCAAGTGTATGGAATAGGTAGTAAGTTACTGAAGGCTGTAAAGAGTTTTTATGAGGATAGTGAGGCTCAGGTTAGGGTGTGTAGGAGAGAGGGAGATTACTTCCTGGTAAAAGTAGGTCTTAGACAGGGATGTGTAATGTCACCATGGTTGTTTAATATATTTATAGATGGGGTTGTAAAAGAAGTAAATGCTAGGGTGTTGGGGAGAGGGGTGGGATTAAATTATGGAGAATTAAATGCAAAATGGGAGTTGACACAGTTACTTTTTGCTGATGATACTGTGCTTATGGGAGATTCTAAAGAAAAGTTGCAAAGGTTAGGGGACGAGTTTGGGAGTGTGTGTAAAGGTAGAAAGTTGAAAATGAACATGGATAAGAGTAAGGTGATGAGGGTATCAAACGATTTAAATAAAGAAAAATTTGATATCACATTGGAGAGAGGGATTATGGAAGAAGTAAATGTTTTCAGATATTTGGGAGTTGACGTGTCAGCGGATGAGTTTATGAAAGATGAGGTTAACCATAGAATTGATGAAGGAAAAAAGGTGAGTGGTGCATTGAGGTATCTGTGGAGACAAAAAACGTTATCCATGGAGGCAAAGGGGGGAATGTACGAAAGTATAGTGGTACCAACACTCTTATATGGGTGTGAAGCATGGGTTGCAAATGCTGCAGCGAGGAGGAGGCTGGAGGCAGTGGAGATGTCCTGTCTAAGGGCAATGTGTGGTGTAAATATTATGCAGAAAATTCGGAATGTGGAAATTAGGAGAAGGTGTGGAGTTACTAAAAGTATTTGTCAGAGGGCTGAAGAGGGGTTGTTGAGGTGGTTTGGTCATTTACAGAGAATGGATCAAAGTAGAATGACTTGGAGAGCGTATAAATCTGTAGGGTAAGGAAGGCGGGGTAGGGGTCGTCCTAGAAAAGGTTGGAGGGAAGGGGTAAAGGAGGTTTTGTGGGCGAGGGGCTTGGACTTCCAGCAAGCATGTGTGAGCGTGTTAGATAGGATTGAATGGAGATGAATGGTTTTTGGGACCTGACGAGCTGTTGGAGTGTGAGCAGGGTAACATTTTGTGAAGGGATTCAGGGAAACCAGTTAATTGATTTAGTTGGACTTGAGTCCTGGAAATGGGAAGTAAAATGCCTGCACTTTAAAGGAGGGGTCTGGGATAGTGACAGCTGGGAGGGACTATTCTCAGCTGTCGTATCTGAGCGCCTCTGCAAAGACAGTGATTATGTACGAGTGTGGTGAAAGTGTTGAATGATGATGAAAGTATTTTGTTTTTGGGGATTTTCTTTCTTTTTGGGTCACCCTGCCTCGGTGGGAGACGGCCGACTTGTTGAAAAAAAAAAAAATTGAAACATAATAGTTTTATAATTTGGATCATTTACAGTTTTATATGTCTACATAATAAAATTATTAAATCAGATTAAACAAATTAAATCAATAATTTGTGTTGCAATAACAGTTTATATGGTCATTATATGAGTTACAAGGAGCACAAGGGTACATGAGAATGGATTTCTTTATATTAGGTTGTATTAATTATAACAGGTTTATACATTATGAGATATAACAGGTTTATACATTATGAGGTATAACAGGTTTATACATTATGATATATTACAGGTTTATACATTATGAGGTATAAGTTTCAACATTTGTACTAGATTATGTTTGATAAATTATTTTTCTTTGAGGAACTATGTAAGGGGTTTTGAGGCTAGGGTAGTAATACAGTGAATAATGTTATTTTGAGGCAGTGTAAAGTTATTTAATAATTTTGTAGGTAATGTAAAGTAGTGGGTATTTAGTTTTGGGTGAGTAGGTGGTTTTTTTTAGCAGAGTTTTGAAATGATTTACAGACCGGGTTTCTTTGGTAATCATAGGTAATAAATTCCAAATTTTTGGGCCTTTAATGTGCATTGCGTTTTTGCATAGTGTGAGGTGGACGCGGGGAACATCGAAGAGTGATCTGTACCTTGTGTTATGTTCATGTGTCCTGTTAAGGTTGGTTAGGAGAATTTTGAGTTGTGGGTTAATATTTGAGTTTAGTGTTTTATGTATGTAATAGGCACTGTAAAAAGTATGGATGTCTTGTATGGTGAGTAAGTTCAGACTTTTGAATATAGGTGGAGTATGTTGTCTAGAATGGTAATTTATCATCATTCGGACTGCAGCCTTTTGTTGTGTTATTAATGGTTTGAGGTGATTTATTGTTGTTGAGCCCCATGCACATGAGATAGGGGTAAATGAGTGAGTGATAAAGGGAAAGGAGAGTTGGTTATGGAACATAGTACCTTATCTTGGATAGTATTCCTACGGTCTTGTTGACTTTCTTGGAAATTTGTTGTATATGTGTCTTCCTAAGGCACATATACAACAAGTGATCCGTTTATCATTATGTTAAGTGGAACATTTGTAGCTCTGTTACCAAACTGAATGAAATAGGTTTTGTCAACATTGAGAGTAAGTTTGTTAGTCATCATCCAGGTAGATATTTTCTGTAATTCAGCATTTACAGTGTTGGCTAGTGTGACTGGGCATGGGTGAGAGAAGACGTATGTAGTGTCATTTGCAAATAGTATGGGTTTGAGTAGTTAAGATGCATTTGGTAGGTAGTTTATGTAAATGAGAAAGAGAAGTGGGCCAAGAACACTTCCCTGTGGAACACCAACTGTAATTGTTTGTGTGGAAGAGTTTGCTCCATTTGTGGACACATATTGGCTTCTGTCGCTAAGGTATGACTTTAGGTAATTGAGGGAGTGTCCTCTTATACCATAGTGTGATAATTTTAAGTGTAACAGATCATGGTCAACTGTATCAAAAGCTTTACGTAAATCAATGAAGATTCCTAGTGGGATTTCTTTATTTTCAAGAGTGGTGTATATTATTTCTAGCATGTGAATGATTGCATCATTTGTGTTTTTATTAGGCCTGAAACCAAACTGACAGGGGTTGAGTATGTTGTGGGAGATGAGGTAGGAATAGAGTTGCCTATGAATTAACTTTTCAAAGATTTTGGAGAGAAGGGGTAAGTTAGATATTGGCCTATAATTATTTAGGTCTGTTTAATCTCCTCCTTTATGTATGGGGGTAACCCTCGCTATTTTGAGTATTGATGGGAAGGTGGAGGATTCAATGGATTTGTTAAAGAGTGTTGCAATAATTGGTGATAGTACTTGAGAAGCATTTTTTGTATATAAAAGTTGGTAAGTTATTTAGATCTCCTGCCTCGTTTTTTAATGTGTTAATAACAAGCGAGACTTCTGTTGGGTTGGTCGGAGCTAAGAATAGTGTATTCGGGTAGCTTCCAGTGAGGTAGGCGTTAGGTGGAGTGTTTGAACTTGGGATTTTGCTTGCCAACTTTTTTCCTATTGTGGAGAAGAAAAGATTTAGTCTGTTTGCTGTTTCAGTTGGTGGGAGCAGGGGTTCATCTAGCACTTACAGTGGACCCTCGGTTTTCGCCGATAATTCTTTCCAGAATGCAGTTCGAGTACCGTTACCGAACGAATTTGTTCCCATAAGGACAAATGTAAATTAGATTAGTCGTTTCAGACCCCCAAAAATACACTTACAAAAGCACTTAGAAAAATACACTTACATAATTGTTCGAGTTGGGAGCTGTACGAAAACCGAGGTACCACTGTATATAGACGAGCTTTGTCTAGGTAGTAGGTTGGTAGACAGCAACCACCTAAGGAGGTACAGTGGTCCCCCGAGTAACAAACACCCCGGAAATCGTACAATTATGTAAGTATAATATTGTAAGTGCTTGTGGAAGTGTATTTTGGGGGCTCTGAAATAGACTAACCTAAGTGACATTATTCCTTAAGGGAGTAAATTCGTTCGGTAATGGCACTTGAGCAGGCTTCTGGGATGAAGTTTTTTCGTTACTCGGGGATCCACTGTACTACCATCCTGTGGTAGTAGGTTGGTAGACAGCAACCATCCAGAGAGGCACTACCATCCTGTGGTAGTAGGTTGGTAGACAGCAACCACCCAGGGAGGCACTACCATCCTGTGGTAGTAGGTTGGTAGACAGCAACCACCAAGGGAGGCACTACCATCCTGTGGTAGTAGGTTGGTAGACAGCAACCACCAAGGGAGGCACTACCATCCTGTGGTAGTAGGTTGGTAGACAGCAACCACCAAGGGAGGCCCTACCATCCTGTGGTAGTAGGTTGGTAGACAGCAACCACCGAGGGAGGTACTACCATCATGTGGTAGTAGGTTGGTAGACAGTAACCACCGAGGGAGGTACTACCATCCTGTGGTAGTAGGTTGGTAGACAGCAACCACCAAGGGAGGCACTACCATCCTGTGGTAGTAGGTTGGTAGACAGCAACCACCAAGGGAGGCCCTACCATCCTGTGGTAGTAGGTTGGTAGACAGCAACCACCGAGGGAGGTACTACCATCATGTGGTAGTAGGTTGGTAGACAGTAACCACCGAGGGAGGTACTACCATCCTGTGGTAGTAGGTTGGTAGACAGTAACCACCGAGGGAGGTACTACCATCTTACCAAGTGAGTGTAAAATGGAAGCGTGTAATTGTTTTACATGATGGTAGGATTGCTGGTGTCTTTTTTCTTTCTCATAAACATGCAAGATTTCAGGTATGTCTTGCTACTTCTACTTACACTTAAGCCACACTACACTTGCATGTACAAGCATATATGTATATACACACCCCTCTGGGGTTTCTTCTATTTTCTTACTAGTACTTGTTTCCTCTTATCTCCATGGGGAAGTGGAACAGAATTCTTCCTCCATAAGTCATGCGTGTCATAAGAGGCAACTAATATGCCGGGAGGAACAAGGGGCTAGTAACCCCTTCTCCTGTATACATTTTTTTTTTCAACAAGTCGGCCGTCTCCCACCGAGGCAGGGTGTATACATTATTAAATTTAAAAAGAAAAACTTTTGGTTTTCTTTTTGGGTAACCCTGCCTTGGTGGGATATGGCTGGAAAATTGAAAATAATATACTAGATGACAGGTCATGGTAGACATGGGAAAGATAATACCCCAGACCAACACTAAAACATAAGAGACCTGGTCCAAGACCAGACCATAGAGAAGATAATACTCCAGACCAACACTAGAACATAGAAGGACTGGTCTAAGACCAGACCATTAAAAAGATAATACAGTGGACCCCCGAGTTTCGGTCATAATTCATTCCAGAAGGCTGTTCAAGTGCCATTACCGAACGAATTTGTTCCCTTAAGGAAAAATGTAAAGTAGATTAGTACTTTCAGACCCCAAAAATACACATACAAAAGCACTTACAATATTAAACTTACATAATTGTTCGATTTCCGAGGTGACTGAAACTCGGGGGTCCACTGTACCCCAGACCAATACTAGAACATAGGAGGACTGGTCTAAGACCAGACCATGGAAAAGAGACTCTCCAAAACCATTAAAAATGACTTATTTGTCAAGACAATGGATGGAGAACTGACCTTTAGTGAGGGTCCAGTCTATAGCGGAGAGTGTAGCCTTCTCCTGCGGGTCTCCCACAAGGCCGTCCTCCAGCTGAACCAGCGAGTGACATGATGCTATCACCTGTAACAAATCGACCAATATTTTTAAATTATTTCCATAGGTAGTAGGTAGACAGCAACCACCCGTTCCTAAGACCATGTCGGTAAGTGAGGAGCATATTATAATGGTAGCGAGTTTGTGTCAACCATCTTTGAAATTGTTTTAATGTCACTTTTGCACCATTGATAACATTTCTGGTATACTTTTAAATGTTTATACAGTAGTGTACTGTATATTGTAATAAACAGAAAAGAGGAAATCAGCACTAATATACAGTCAACCCCCCGGTGTTCGTTAGCGTTGGAGTTCGTTAAGTTTTTTCACAAAAAGTTTGGCTCGGTGTTAAAGAATCCGCTCGGAGTTAATGATTCGTCCCGGACGCGTACGCGTGGCCTGAGTGGGCCCGGGTGCTCCATTCAGCATCAGTGTGCTATTGTTTACCAGCGAGTGACCGCCACCCACGCATTCATACCATACATTTTGTCATTATTCCATTCGTTTTAGTGCTTGCAACTGCTAAATAAATAAGCTAAATGGCCCCCGAGAAAGCTCCTAGTGCAAAGCCTGTGGTAAAGAATGTCAGAAATATGGTAGAATTGAAGGAGATCATTGCAAAATATGAAAGTGGAGTTCGTTTGGCTGAGCTGGTCAGGCTCTATGGCAAAGCCCATTCAACCATCTCTTCCATTGTGGCCAAGAGAAAGGAAATCAAGGACGCTGTTGTTGCGAAAGGTGCAAGTATGGTCACAAAACAGAGATCTCAAGTGCTGGAAGAAGTGGAAACTTTGTTGTTGGTGTGGATCAACGAGAAACAATTAGCAGGAGATAGTGTTTCGCAGGCAATAATATCTGAAAAAGCAAGGCAGTTGCATGATGATCTTGTTAAGAAAATGCCTGCAACAAGTGCTGAAGTGAATGAATTTAAAGCCAGCAAAGGCTGGTTTGACAGATTTAACCCTTAAACTGTCCACACGTAGATATACGTTCACTCGCGTAGCTGACCGAACGTAGAGCTACATTTTATTTTTCATTCCTTCAAATTTAGTGCGATAGGCCTGAGTCGCCTAGACATGAGAGAATGGGTCTGCGCCCTCAGTGTGCGCAGTATTAAAAAAAATCTGGGACCACTTAATACCTTGTGGGAGCACCAGTTCGATTGAGTGCCAGCTAGAGCAAATAGTGTGGCAAACACCAGGGATTCACTGATGTCATGTCGCATTAACACTCCCCTTATAAGAGGAAAGTAAAAATAGGTTAGATAAATACATGAGTGGCTGTGGGTGGGTGTGAGTTGGACCTGACTAGCTTGTGCTACTAGGTCTGATACCATGTTCCTTCCTTCAGAGGATGTGACCTGACTAGGTGGGTCATTGGTCTAAGTTGGGGGGTGACATGGACCTGCCTTGCATGGGCCAGTAGGCCTGCTGCAGTGTTCCTTCTTTCTTATGTTCTTATGTATTCGGCAGGCTGGCTGGCTTTGGCTGTCTCTCTGTCTGTCCATATCTCTCTGTCTGTCCCTCTCTCTCTGCCTGTCCATCTCTCTCTGCCTGTCCATATCTCTCTGCCTGTCCATATCTCTCTGCCTGTCCATCTCTCTCTGCCTGTCCATATCTCTCTGCCTGTCCATATCTTTGTCTGTCCATATCTTTGTCTGTCTATATCTTTGTCTGTCTATATCTTTGTCTGTCTATATCTGTCTATATCTATATATCCTATATCTGTCTCTCTCTCATATGTACACAAGTATAGTTATTATACATAGTGTAAATTACCTAGGATAACCCAAAAATTCCAGGCAAAGTGCTATACAATGCTTGTAGATATAATATATAATAAGCATGGAAACCCCTGGCAAGTAATACGCATCGTCACTTCTGGATCGTGTATAATACCTGTTGGCTTACGAGACGCACTCTGAGACTGAGACATGCAGACGGAAAGACATACACAGGCAGACAGATAAGCAGAGTTAGACAGACATAAGCAGAGCTAGACAGACATATACAGACAGACAGACAGATATTGAAAAAGGGAGGGTTCCCTCCAGCACTGCTGACATTTATCAAATGTCACTGGGCTGTCAAGAGTTATCTGACACTTGTCAACACACCATTCTTTAAGGAGTTTCATATATACTCCAGGATGTCTAAAACATTGCTGGGACCTATAAATACTTCGTATACAGTATATTTATAGACAATAGTAAATGACCAAGGAAGGTGAAACTGTTCACCTGTTGGTGTGATTGTGACTATTTGAGTACTATTTCAGTACATAATATTAGTGTTAGAACAAAGATTGGCTATGAAATCACAAGAACTATTGTAAATTGTAATTATCAGAACATAAAAATTATATAAATTAAAATAAAAACTAGAAAAAAAAAGTATATCGTCATTACTTCTGCAAGCGGCAGGACTTGATGTTGCCGTCAGGTGAGCATTCAGTACCAAATTGGCGGGCTTATATCTCGGTAAGTACTGGCCCAAAATTTTTTTTTAGCCTACCCTGTTTATAAAAACGGGCTCTTCATTTAAAAAAAAAAAAAAAGGATTTTTTTTTTCAAAATATTCGGTCAGCTACGCGAGTGAACGTATATCTACGTGTGGACAGTTTAAGGGTTAAGAAGCATAGTGGCATACATAGTGTTGTGAGGCATGGTGAGGCAGCCAGTTCTGACAAAAGTGCGGCTGAAAATTATGTGAATGAATTCGTGGGGTACATAGAGGCTGAACAATTCCAACCCCAACAAGTGTTTAATTGTGAAGAAACAGGCCTGTTTTGGAAGAAAATGCCAAACAGGACCTTCATTACACAGGAGGAAAAGGCACTCCCAGGACACAAGCCTATGAAAGACAGGCTAACTCTGATGTGTGCTAATGCTAGCGAGGATTTTAAAGTGAAGCCTTTAGTGGTGTATCATTCTGAAAATACCCGAGTGTCGCCAAGTCTAATGTGTGTGTGATGTGGAAGTCTAACAGTAAGGCATGGGTCACTAGGGAAATTTTCTTGGACTGCTTTTATGAAGTGTTTGGCTCCAGTGTGAAGAAATATCTCGAGGAAAATAATTTGCCTCTTAAGTGTCTCCTGATAATGGACAATGCTCCTGTTCATCCTCGAGACTTGGCAGAGCAAATTGTGCAGGACTTTAAGTTCATCAAAGTGAAGTTCTTGCCCCCTAATACCACTCCTCTCCTCCAGCCCATGGACCAGCAGGTCATTTCCAATTTTAAAAAACTCTACACCAAAGCAATGTTTCAAAAGTGCTTTGATGTGACCGTAGACATGAATATGACCCTAAAAGACTTTTGGAAAGATCATTTCAATATCCTGCATTGTGTACACCTTATAGGTAAGGCTTGGGAGGGAGTGACTACCATGACTTTGAACTCTGCCTGGAGAAAATTGTGGCCAGACTGTGTTCTAGAGAGGGATTTTGAAGGTTTTGGGGCTGAGCTTCAGAACCCTGAGCCTGAGCCTGTTGTGGAAGAAATTGTGGAACTGGGCAAGTCCATGGGGTTGGATGTTTGTACCAAGGATGTGGAACAGTTGGTGGATTAGCACAATGAAGAGTTAACCACTGAAGATCTGCAAGAGCTTCAACAGCAACAGCAACAACAGACCACAGTTCAGGAAAATGGTCCAGAGGGGGAGGTGGTGGAACAAAGATGGAGGAAGGTGCCTTTTTCAAGGATTAGGGAGATCTGTGCCAAATGGGCTGATGTGCAAGGCTTTATGGTTGATTATCACCCTAACCAAGCTGTTGCAGGCCGTGTTGGCCACATATACAATGACAATGTGGTGTCCCATTACATGGATGTTTTAAAGAAACGCCAGACACAGAGCTCCCTGGACAGATTTTTTGTGAAAGTTCCAGTGACTCTCAACCTGGTCCAAGTGGCATTAAAAGAAAAAGGCCAGTAACCCCATAAAAGAACTTGCCACCTGCAGTGTTAATGGAAGGGGATTTCCCTTCCAAACACTAGCATACTACTCCATCCTCTCCCCTCCTCCCGTCTTCCACACATCAACAACTCTTTAATAAATGTAAGTGACATGTTAGTGTACTATTATTTCTTTATTTCTCATTGTTTTGTGTGTAATTTAATGTCTATATGTTGTAAAAAAAGTATTTTATTTTAATACTTTTGGATGTCTGGAATGGATTAATTTTACTTCCATTATTTCTTATGGGGAAAATAGATTCGGAGTTTGTTATATTCGGTGTTCATTAAGCCCTCTGGAACGGATTAATCATGAGAACCGGGGGCTCACTGTACATTATTTAGGTATGCATACTAGTCAGAGAGCCTGTCGTAAGTCCGAGTCATCAGTAAACAAGTACGTCGCTAAGTGAGGAGAGAATGTACAATGTTTTTGACTGTGTGCCTAATGTTTTAGCTTCAAAGAAGCTATTTAACAGTAAAAAGGAACCAGAACAGAGAACTAACCTGTACTGTTTCCAGCGGTACCGCACAGAGAACTAACCTGTACTGCTTCCAGCGGTGCCTCGCAGAGAGCTAACCTGTACTGTTTCCAGCAGTGCCTCACAGAGAACTAACCTGTACTGTTTCCAGCGGTGCCTCGCTGAGAACTAACCTGTAGTGTTTCCAGTGGTGCCTCGCTGAGAACTAACCTGTACCGTTTCCAGTGGTGCCTCGCTGAGAACTAACCTGTACTGTTTCCAGCGGTGCCTCGCTGAGAACTAACCTGTACTGTTTCCAGTGGTGCCTCGCTGACGGGAACCACATCACTCGTCCCACTGAAAATAAATGACGTTATAAATTTGCTGTTTGAAGGGACATCAGAAGTGTTGTGTCTGCGTGCCTCTGTGAAGACAGTGAATGGAGGGAATGATGATGAAAGCGTTTCATTTTTCACCTTGCATCAGTGGGAGATGGCTAGTTTTAAAAAAATATACCCTCCAGTATTCATGTAGCAGAATGCTAGATGGTTAATGTTGCAATTCTTTTGCATTGCAGTTTTCATTGTTGCTGCCAAACTACGACAACGTGTACTTTAATGTGTACATAACCAAGGCACTATACTTGTAATATTACGGCAAACTGTGAGAGATGTCAGGATGGAACGGTAACTTATAGGGGCACCTCAGGGATCACTGCTGACTCCCTTGTTGTTCAGGAAACACTAATACACTTCGGTAATATGAGGCATAATTCGCTGGGTCATCTGATTGGGAAGCTAGGGACAGAGTCTGCTGGGTCAACTGACTGGGCAAGCTAGGGACAGAGTCTGCTGGGTCAACTGACTGGGCAAGCTAGGGACAGAGTCTGCTGGGTCAACTGACTGGGCAAGCTAGGACAGAGTCTGCTGGGTACTGACGGGCAAGCTAGGGACAGAGTCTGCTGGGTCAACTGACTGGGCAAGCTAGGGACAGAGTCTGCTGGGTCAACTGACTGGGCAAGCTAGGGACAGAGTCTGCTGGGTCAACTGACTGGGCAAGCTAGGGACAGAGTCTGCTGGGTCAACTGACTGGGCAAGCTAGGGACAGAGTCTGCTGGGTCAACTGACTGGGCAAGCTAGGGACAGAGTCTGCTGGGTCAACTGACTGGGCAAGCTAGGGACAGAGTCTGCTGGGTCAACTGACTGGGCAAGCTAGGGACAGAGTCTGCTGGGTCAACTGACTGGGCAAGCTAGGGACAGAGTCTGCTGGGTCAACTGACTGGGCAAGCTAGGGACAGAGTCTGCTGGGTCAACTGACTGGGCAAGCTAGGACAGAGTCTGCTGAGACAACTGACTGCAGGGCAAGCTGAGGGACAGAGTCCTGGGTCAACTGACTGAGCAAGCTTAGGGACATCAGAGTCTGCTGGGTCTAACTGACTGGGCGAAGCTAGGGACAGCATCAGCTGGGTCAACTGACTTCAGAGCAGAATGCTAGATGGTTAATGGGGCAATTCTTTGCATTGAGTCTGCATGTCAATGACTGGCAACTAGGGACAACGTGCTGGGTAACTGATGGGCAAGCTCAGGGACATCTGTGTCAACTGATTGGCAAACTTGGGATCAGAGCTGCTGGGTCAACTGATGGGCAAGCTAGGGACAGATCTGCTGGGTCACTGACTGGGAAGCTAGGACAGAGTCTGCTGGGTCACTGACTGGGCAAGCTAGGGACAGAGTCTGCTGGGTCAACTGACTGGGCAAGCTAGGGACAGAGTCTGCTGGGTCAACTGACTGGGCAAGCTAGGGACAGAGTCTGCTGGGTCAACTGACTGGGCAAGCTAGGGACAGAGTCTGCTGGGTCAACTGACTGGGCAAGCTAGGGACAGAGTCTGCTGGGTCAACTGACTGGGCAAGCTAGGGACAGAGTCTGCTGGGTCAACTGACTGGGCAAGCTAGGGACAGAGTCTGCTGGGTCAACTGACTGGGCAAGCTAGGGACAGAGTCTGCTGGGTCAACTGACTGGGCAAGCTAGGGACAGAGTCTGCTGGGTCAACTGACTGGGCAAGCTAGGGACAGAGTCTGCTGGGTCAACTGACTGGGCAAGCTAGGACAGAGTCTGCTGGTCAACTGATCAAGCTAGGGACAGAGTCTGCTGGGTCAACTGACTGGGCAAGCTAGGGACAGAGTCTGCTGGGTCAACTGACTGGGCAAGCTAGGGACAGAGTCTGCTGGGTCAACTGACTGGGCAAGCTAGGGACAGAGTCTGCTGGGTCAACTGACTGGGCAAGCTAGGGACAGAGTCTGCTGGGTCAACTGACTGGGCAAGCTAGGGACAGAGTCTGCTGGGTCAACTGACTGGGCAAGCTAGGGACAGAGTCTGCTGGGTCAACTGACTGGGCAAGCTAGGGACAGAGTCTGCTGGGTCAACTGACTGGGCAAGCTAGGGACAGAGTCTGCTGGGTCAACTGACTGGGCAAGCTAGGGACAGAGTCTGCTGGGTCAACTGACTGGGCAAGCTAGGGACAGAGTCTGCTGGGTCAACTGACTGGGCAAGCTAGGGACAGAGTCTGCTGGGTCAACTGACTGGGCAAGCTAGGGACAGAGTCTGCTGGGTCAACTGACTGGGCAAGCTAGGGACAGAGTCTGCTGGGTCAACTGACTGGGCAAGCTAGGGACAGAGTCTGCTGGGTCAACTGACTGGGCAAGCTAGGGACAGAGTCTGCTGGGTCAACTGACTGGGCAAGCTAGGGACAGAGTCTGCTGGGTCAACTGACTGGGCAAGCTAGGGACAGAGTCTGCTGGGTCAACTGACTGGGCAAGCTAGGGACAGAGTCTGCTGGGTCAACTGACTGGGCAAGCTAGGGACAGAGTCTGCTGGGTCAACTGACTGGGCAAGCTAGGGACAGAGTCTGCTGGGTCAACTGACTGGGCAAGCTAGGGACAGAGTCTGCTGGGTCAACTGACTGGGCAAGCTAGGGACAGAGTCTGCTGGGTCAACTGACTGGGCAAGCTAGGGACAGAGTCTGCTGGGTCAACTGACTGGGCAAGCTAGGGACAGAGTCTGCTGGGTCAACTGACTGGGCAAGCTAGGGACAGAGTCTGCTGGGTCAACTGACTGGGCAAGCTAGGGACAGAGTCTGCTGGGTCAACTGACTGGGCAAGCTAGGGACAGAGTCTGCTGGGTCAACTGACTGGGCAAGCTAGGGACAGAGTCTGCTGGGTCAACTGACTGGGCAAGCTAGGGACAGAGTCTGCTGGGTCAACTGACTGGGCAAGCTAGGGACAGAGTCTGCTGGGTCAACTGACTGGGCAAGCTAGGGACAGAGTCTGCTGGGTCAACTGACTGGGCAAGCTAGGGACAGAGTCTGCTGGGTCAACTGACTGGGCAAGCTAGGGACAAAGTCCGCTGGGTGAACTGACTGGGCAAGCTAGGGACAAAGTCCGCTGGGTCAACTGACTGGGCAAGCTAGGGACAGTCCGCTGGGTCAACTGACTGGGCAAGCTAGGGACAAAGTCCGCTGGGTCAACTGACTGGGCAAGCTAGGGACAGTCCGCTGGGTCAACTGACTGGGCAAGCTAGGGACAGTCCGCTGGGTCAACTGACTGGGCAAGCTAGGGACAAAGTCTGCTGGGTCAACTGACTGGGAAAGCTAGGGACAGTCCGCTGGGTCAACTGACTGGGCAAGCTAGGGACAAAGTCCGCTGGGTCAACTGACTGGGCAAGCTAGGGACAAAGTCCGCTGGTTAGAGAATTGTCAGATACAGTGGTACCCCGACTTACGATGGTCCCCAAACTCACCCTTTTATGTAAGTTTATTTTTTTAAATGCTTTTGTAAGTGTAATTTTGGGGGTCTAAAAGGACTAGTCTATTTTACATCATTCCTTATGGGGATAAATTCATTTGGTAATGGCACTTGAACAGCATTCTGGAATGAAAAAATATCGTAAGTCGGGGTACCACTGTAGTTAAAACAAACCACAAACCGGGATGGGACTGAACTCATGGCAAGCAGGTCCTAGAACTCACTTCCTGAGGGTTCAATCTCAACCTGTTCCATGGCTTATTTGCAATTTGTATTGTTACAAGTTCATTTATCAGGTAATTGGTAAAATCCCAGCAAAAAAAATTCATTTCTATCTACCACAATCACCATCACTGCCAACTGTCCACTACCCACCATTAGTCTGGTAAACCTACCTTTGATATACCTCACCTTTGATGGGTTTCAAGTCTACTAGATTCTGGCCATTGGCCAGGCTCTTATGGTTTATTGCTTGGTTTATCATACGGTTTACTGTTTTAAATAACGATCTGACTACAGGAATAAACTACATATCCTTGCAAGTGGAGACAAGTGGTTAATGAGAGGTTTCATATGCTGTTGGAGTGCGAAAGAGGGAATACGTATTTATGGAAAGATTAAGAAGTACCCTATACCACTCATTAATAAATCCCTACCTCACCTATGGTATTTGTGCCTGGGGATCAACCACAGCCAACCACCTTAAACCTTTAATAACCCAACAAAAAGCTGCTGTGCGGATGATTACTAGCTCCTGTGCTAGATAGCACATTCCACCACCTTTCAAAAGCCTGAACTTGCTAAATATACGAGACATACACTCATTGTGCCTACTACATATACAGAACATTAAACTCCAATATAAACCCTCCACTTAAACTTCTCCTTGATAGCTACAACAGAACACAGTCACAATACATGGCACAAGGCACTCTTCGACATCCCTCGTGTCAGTCTCACACTATACAAAAATGCAATACAGTAGGGCCCCACTTATATGGCAGGTTAGGTTCCAGGCTAGTGCCTTAAAGCAGATCGCCGAAAAGCAGAACGCCACTTTTTTCCACTTCTAACTGCATATGAATGCCAGACAACAAGCTTACACTAACTTATATTAAGTTAGCAATAGCACTAGGCATTAAAAAACACAATAAAAAGTAAGATACACACAGTGTACACTTATTACTTACCTTAACCCTTAAACGGTCCAAACGTATATATACGTTAGTACTGCTATTGTCCCAAATGTATATATACGTTTTATTTTTCCTGCCTCCAAATTTGCCACGATTGGCCTGAGATGCCTGGTCAGCATAGAATGGGTCTTAACACTCGGTGTGCGCCATATTAAAAAAATCTGGGACCACTTAGTACCTTGTGGGAGCACCAGTTACATTGAGCGCCAGCTAGAGCAAACAGCGTGGCAAACACCAAGGATTCACTGATGTCATGTCATATTAACATTCCCCTTTTAAGTGAAAAGTGATGTCGGCAGGCTGGCTGGCTGGCTGCCTGCCTGCCTGGATGGCCAGCAGCTGGTTGGCTGTCTCTGTCTGGTCTCTGTCTGCTCTCTGTCTGCTCTCTGTCTGCTCTCTGTCTGATCTCTGTCTGATCTCTGTCTGATCTCTGTCTGATCTCTGTCTGATCTCTGTCTGATCTCTGTCTGATCTCTGTCTGATCTCTGTCTGATCTCTGTCTGATCTCTGTCTGATCTCTGTCTGATCTCTGTCTGATCTCTGTCTGATCTCTGTCTGATCTCTGTCTGATTCTGTCTGATCTCTGTCTGATCTCTGTCTGATCTCTGTCTGATCTCTGTCTGATCTCTGTCTGATCTCTGTCTGATCTCTGTCTGATCTCTGTCTGATCTCTGTCTGATCTCTGTCTGATCTCTGTCTGATTTCGATCTCTGTCTGATCTCTGTCTGATCTCTGTCTGATCTCTGTCTGATCTCTGTCTGATCTCTGTCTGATCTCTGTCTGATCTCTGTCTGATCTCTGTCTGATCTCTGTCTGATCTCTCTGTCTGTCGTTGTCGATCTCTGTCTGATCTGCTGTCTGTTGACTCTCTGTCCCAGCTGTTCTGTCAGTTGATTCTGTCGGTCTCCTATCCTGTTGCTGTCAGGAGTCAGAGTGAGCATCCAGTGCCAACTGTTGCTGTCAGGTGAGCATCCAGTGCCAACTGTTGCTGTCAGGTGAGCATCCAGTGCCAACTGTTGCTGTCAGGTGAGCATTCAGTGCCAACTGTTGCTGTCAGGTGAGCATCCAGTGCCAACTGTTGCTGTCAGGTGAGCATCCAGTGCCAACTGTTGCTGTCAGGTGAGCATCCAGTGCCAACTACTCCGCCTCATATCTCGGTAACTACTGACCCTAAATTTTTTTTTATCCTATAACACTTAAAAAAAAAATGTGCTCTTTATTTCTATAATTTTTTTTTTCAAAATATTTAGGGCACTGGGCGAGCGAATGTATATATACGTCTGGACCGTTTAAGGGTTAAAGTATTAACACTGATGTGTAAGAAGTGAGTGGCAGGGTATTGTCTAAAACAAGTAAAACATTAAAAGGAATTTTCTTTTCTTGCAGTAAGCCTCAACTGTAGGCTTAAAATAGTCTGAGAATCAATTTATGAAAAGATCAGTAGTCATCCAAGCTTTCGAATTGGATTTATAATAAACATTGAGGCTACCTTTAGCCTACATAGTTCTTTAGGGCCCTAGGATTCTCTGAGTGATAAATTATCATAGGTTTCAACTTGCAATCCCCAGCAGCATTAGCTCCTAGCAAGAGTGTTAGCTGACACTCTTGGGTTATCCTGGGTTCTCTACACATATGCTGCTATATGTAACTGTATTTGATGGCTATCTCAGCGATCAACATATACCTTGTTAGTAAGTTTATTCAGGTATACACAAATACAGTTATACATAGATTATCATACATAGCAGAATATGCGTAGAGAACCTAGGATAACCCAAAAAAGTCAGTTCACTCAGTTTAATCATTTCTAACTTGGCACTTAAAGTAAGAGGCTTACGACTCCTCTTTTTATCACAACTAAGCTTAGACGCCATAGTCGATGAGAGCCAACTAGTTAACGAAAGAGTAAACGAGAGAGAACGAGATACGGAGTTCAGACAAGGTAAAAAAACAAACTGAACGGGTAGTGGGCGATCACTCGGTCAGGCGAAATGAATGCGATTAATACGTGTCCACTTTTAGTTCATTCACATACGTTTGTAAGAGTTTGTGAAACTTTACCTCAAATATTTTTTTTTATTATAATAATAATTACCTCAATATAAATACTCTTAGTAGTAGTAGGTTGGTAGACAGCAACCACCCAGGGAGGTACTACCGTCCTGCCAAGTGAGTGTAAAACGAAAGCCTGTATTTGTTTTACATGATGGTAGGATTGCTGGTGTCTTTTAACTGTCTCATAAACATGCAAGATTTCAGGTATGTCTTGTTGCTTCTACTTACACAATACACATTCATGTACAAGCATATATATATACACACCCCTCTGGGTTTTCTTCTATTTTCTTACTAATTCTTGTTCTTTTTTTTTTTTTTTTTTATTAACACATCGGCCGATTCCCACCAAGGCAGGGTGGCCCGAAAAAGAAAAACTTTCATCATCATTCACTCCATCACTGTCTTGCCAGAAGGGTGCTTTACACTACAGTTATAAAACTGCAACATTAACACCCCTCCTTCAGAGTGCCGGCACTGTACTTCCCATCTCCAGAACTCAAGTCCGGCCTGCCGGTTTCCCTGAATCCCTTCATAAATGTTACTTTGCTCACACTCCAACAGCACGTCAAGTATTAAAAACCATATGCCTCCATTCACTCCTATCAAATACGCTCACACATGCTTGCTGGAAGTCCAAGCCCTCGCACACAAAACTTCCTTTACCCCTCCCTCCAACCTTTCCTAGGCCGACCCCTACCCCGCCTTCCCTCCACTACAGATTTATACACTCTCGAAGTCACTCTGTCTCGTTCCATTCTCTCTACATGTCCAAACCACCTCAACAACCCCTCCTCAGCTCTCTGGACAATCGTTTTGGTAATCCCGCACCTTCTCCTAATTTCCAAACTCCGAATTCTCTGCATTATATTCACACCACACATTGACCTCAGACATGACATCTCCACTGCCTCCAGCCTTCTCCTCGTTGCAACATTCATCACCCATGCTTCACACCCATATAAGAGCGTTGGTATAACTATACTCTCATACATTCCCTCTTTACTTCCATGGACAAAGTTCTTTGTCTCCACAGACTCAGTGCTCCACTCACCCTTTTCCCCTCATCAATTCTATGATTCACCTCATCCTTCATAGACCCATCCGCCGACATGTCCACTCCCAAATATCTGAATACATTCACCTCCTCCATACTCTCTCCCTCCAATCTGATATCCAATCTTTCGTCACCTATTCTTTTTGTTATCCTCATCACCTTACTCTTTCCTATATTCACTTTCAATTTTCTTCTTTTACACACCCTACCAAATTCATCCACCAACCTCTGCAACTTCTCTTCAGAATCTCCCAAAAGCACAGTGTCATCAGCAAAAGCAACTGTGACAACTCCCACTTTGTATTTGCTTCTTTATCTTTTAGCCCAACACCTCCTGCCAAGACCCTCGCATTCACTTCTCTTACAACCCCATCTATAAATATATTGAACAACCACGGTGACATCACACATCCTTGTCTAAGGCCCACTTTTACTGGGAAATAGTCCCCTTCCCTCCTACACACTCTAACCTGAGCCTCACTATCCTCATAAAACTCTTCACTGCTTTCAGTAACCTTCCTCCTATTCCATACACCTGCAACATCTGCCACATTGCCCCCTATCTACCCTATCATACGCCTTTTCCAAATCCATAAATGCCACAAAAAAATCTTTACCCTTATCCAAATACTGTTCACCTATATGTTTCACTGTAAACACTTGGTCTACACACCCCTACCTTTCCTAAAGCCCCTTGTTCATCTGCTATCCTGCTTTCTGTTTTACTCTTAATTCTTTCAATAATAACTCTACCATACACTTTACCAGGTACACTCAACAGACTTATTCCCCTATAATTTTTGCACTCTCTTTTGTCCCCTTTGCCTTTATACAAAGGAACAATACACGCTCTCTGCCAATCCCTAGGTACCTTACCCTCTTCCATACATTTATTAAATAATAGCACCAACCACTCCAAAATTATATCCCCACCTGCTTTTAACATTTCTATCTTTATCCCATCAATCCCAGCTGCCTTACCCCTTTCATTCTACCCACTGCCTCACGAACTTCCCTACACCCACAACTGGCTCTTCCACATTTCCTACAAGATGTTATTCCTCCTTGCCCTACACACGAAATCACAGCTTCCCTGTCTTCATCAACATTTAACAAATCCTCAAAATATTCTCTCCATCTTCCCGATACCTCTAACTCTCCATTTAATAACTCTCCTCTCCTATTTTAACTGTCAAATCCATTTGTTCTCTAGGCTTCCTCAACTTATTAATCTCATTCCAAAACTTTTTCTTATTTTCAACAAAATTTGCTGATAACATCTCACCCACTCTCTCATCTGCTCTCTTTTTACATTGCTTCACCACTCTTTTAACCTCTCTTTTTCTCTCCATATACTCTTCCCTCCTTGCATCACTTCTACTTTGTAAAAACCTCTCATATGCTAACTTTTCTCCCTTACTACTCTTTTTACATCATCATTCCACCAATCGCTCCTCTTCCCTCCGCACCCACTCGCCTGTAACCACAAACTTCTGCTGAACACTCTAACACTACATTTTTAAATCTACCCCATACATTTTCGACCCCATTGCCTACACTCTCACTAGCCCATCTATCCTCCAATAGTTGTTTATATCTTACCCTAACTGCCTCCTCTTTTAGTTTATAAACCTTCACCTCTCTTTTACTTACTGATTCTATTTTCCTTGTATCCCATCTACCTTTTACTCCCACTGTAGCTATAACTAAAAAGTGATCTGATATATCTGTGGCCCCTCTATAAACATGTACATCCTGAAGTCTACTCAACAGTCTTTTATCTACCAATACATAGTCCAACAAACTACTGTCATTACGCCCTACATCATATCTTGTATACTTATTTATCCTCTTTTCTTAAAATATGTATTACCTATAACTAAACCCCTTTCTATACAAAGTTCAATCAAAGGGCTCCCATTATCATTTACACCTGGCACTCCAAACTTACCTACTACACCTCTCTGCATGTTTCTCCCACTTTAGCATTTAGGTCCCTACCACAATTACTCTCTCATTTGGTTCAAAAGTTCCTATACATTAGCTAACATCTCCCAAAATTCTCTCTCTCCTCTACACTCCTCTCTTCTCCAGGTGCATACACGCTTATTATGACCCACTTTTCGCATCCGACCCTTATTTTAATCCACATAATCCTTGAATTTACACATTCATATTCCCTCTTTCCTTCCATAACTGATCCTTCAACATTATTGCTACCCTTCCTTAGCTCTAACTCTCTCAGATACTCCTGACTTAATCCCATTTATTTCTCCCACTGAAACTCGCCTACCCCTTCAGCTTTGTTTCGCTTAGGGCCAGGACATCCAACTTCTTTTCATTCATAACATCAGCAATCATCTCTTTCTTATCATCCGCACTACATCCACGCACATTCAGACAACCCAGTTTTATAAAGTTTTTCTTCTTCTCGTTTTTAGTAGGTTTGTACAGGAGAAGGGGTTACTAGCCCATTGCTCCCGGCATCTTAGTCGCCTCATACGACACGCATGGCTTACGGAGGAAAGATTCTTTTCCACTTCCCCATGGACAATAGAGAAAATAAAAAGAACAAGAGCTATTAAGAAAAAGAAGAAAAACCTAGATGTGTGTATGTATATATATGCATGTGTATGCCAGTGTAGTGTGACCTAAAGTGTAAGTAGAAGTAGCTAGATATACCTGTTATCCAGCGTGTTTATGAGACAGAAAAAAGACACCAGCAATCCTACCATCATGTAAAACAGTTTCAGGTTTCTGTTTCACAGTCACCTGGCAGGACGGTAGTACCTCCCTGGGTGGTTGCTGTCTACCAACCTACCTACTTGTTCTTATTTTCTCTTATCTCCATGGGGAAGTTGAACAGAATTCTTCCGCCATAAGCCATGTGTGTCATTGGAGTCGACTAAAATGCCGGGAGCAAGGGGCTAGTAACCCCTTCTCCTGTATAGATTTACTAAAAAGAAAAAAAAAGAAAAACCGTCAAAGTGGGATGTTTGAATGTGCATGGATGTTGTGCGAATGATAAGAAAGTGATGATAGTAGATGTTATGAATGAAAAGAAGCTGGATGTCCTGGCTTTAAGCGAGACAAAGCTGAAGGGGGTAGGAGAGTTTCAGTGGGGGAAAATAAATGGGATTAGGTCAAGGGTTTCAAATAGAGTTAGAGCTAAAGAAGTGGCAATAATGTTGAATAATCAGTTATGGCAGGTAAAGAGGGAATATAAATGTATAAATTCAAGGATTATGTGGAGTAAAATGAAGGTTGGATGTGAAAAGTGGGTTATTGTAAGTGTTTATGCACCTGGAGAAGAGAGAAGTGTAGAGGAGAGAGAGAGATTTTGGGAAATGTTGAGCGAGTGTGTGGGGAGTTTTGAACCAAGTGAGAGTAATTGTGGTTGGGGATCTTAATGCTAAAGTGGGTAAAAATGTTGTGGAGGGAGTAGTAGGTAAATTTGGGGTGCCAGGGGTAAATGTAAATGGGGAACCGTTAATTGAGCTATGTGTAGAAAGAGGTTTGGTAATAAGTAATACGTACATATTTTATGAAAAAGGATAAATAAGTATACAAGGCATGATATAGCACGCAATGAAAGTAGTTTGTTAGATTATGTATTGGTGGATAAAAGGTTGATGGGTAGGCTTCAGGATGTACATGTTTATAGAGGGGCAACAGATATATTGGATCATTATTTAGTTGTAGCTACAGTTAGAGTAAAAGGTAGATGGGACAAAAAGAAAATGGCAACAGCAAGTAAGAGAGAGGTAAAAGTGTATAAACTAAGGGAGGAGGAAGTTAGGGTGAGATATAAGCAACTACAGTGGACCCCCGGTGTTCGTCCATTTTTCGTAACAGAATGCTGTTCAAGTGCCATTACCAACCGAATTTATTCCCTTAAGAAATAATGTAAAGTAGACTAGTCCTTTTAGACCCCCCAAAACTACACTTATAAAAGCATTTAAAAAAATACTCTTACATAAAAGGGCGTGTTTTGAGCAGGACGAACACCGGGGGTCCACTGTATTGGCAGAAAGGTGGGCTAGTGCAAGTAGGATTAATGGGGGGGTTGAAGAGAGTTGTGATAGTTTTAAAAATGCAGTATTAGAATGTGGGCCAGAAGTTTGTGGCTATAGGAGGGTGGGTGCAGGAGGAAAGAGGAGTGAGTGGTGGAATGAAGAAGTAAAGGATGTGATAAAAGAGAAAAAGGTAGCTTATAAGAGGTTTTTACAAAACAGAAGTGTTAATAGAAGAGCAGAGTATATGGAGAGTAAAATAAAGGTGAATAGAGTGGTGAGTGAGTGCAAAAGAAGAGTGGATGAAAGAATGGGAGAGGCTCTGTCAAGATATTTTGCTGAAAACAAGAAAAATTTTTGGAGTGAGATAAACAAGGTAAGAAAGCCTAGGGAACGAATGGATTTGTCAGTTAAAACAGAGTAGGGGAGTTAGTAGATGGGGAGCTGGAGGTATAGGGTAGATGGCGGGAATATTTTGAGGAACTTTTAAATGTCGATGAAAAAAGGGAGGTGGTAATTTCATACACTGGCCAGGGAGGTATAACATCATTTAGGAGTGAAGAAGAGCAGGATGTGAGTGTGGGGGATGTGCGTGAGGCATTACGTAGAATGAAAGGGGGTAAAGCAGATGGAACCGACGGGATAATGACAGAAATGTTAAAAGCAGGGGGAGATATAGTGTTGGAGTGGTTGGTATTGTTGTTTAATAAATGTATGAAAGGGGGGAAGGTACCTAGGGATTGGCAGAGAGCATGTATAGTTCCTTTATATAAAGGGAAGGGGGATAAAAGAGATTGTAAGAATTATAGGGGAAGAATTTTACTGAGTATACCAGGTAAAGTGTATGGCAGGGTTATTATTGAAAGAATTAGAGGTAAGACAGAGAGTAGGATTGCAGATGAGCAAGGAGGCTTTAGAGTGGGTAGGGGATGTGTAGATCAAGTGTTTACATTGAAGCATATATGTGAACAGTATTTAGATAAAGGTAGGGAAGTTTTCATTGCATTTATGGATTTAGAAAAGGCATATGATAGAGTGGATAGAGGAGCAATGTGGCAAATGTTGCAAGTGTATGGAACAGGTAGTAAGTTACTGAATGCTGTGAAGAGTTTTTATGAGGATAGTGAGGCTCAGGTTAGGGTGTGTAGGAGAGAGGGAGATAACTTCCCGGTAAAAGTAGGTCTTAGACAGGGATGTGTAATGTCACCATGGTTGTTTAATATATTTATAGATGGAGTTGTAAAAGAAGTAAATGCTAGGGTGTTGGGGAGAGGAGTGGGATTAAATTATGGGGAATTAAATGCAAAATGGGAGTTGACACAGTTACTTTTTGCTGATGATACTGTGCTTATGGGAGATTCTAAAGAAAAGTTGCAAAGGTTAGTGGACAAGTTTGGGAGGGTGTGTAAAGGTAGAAAGTTGAAAGTGAACATAGATAAGAGTAAGGTGATGAGGGTATCAAACGATTTAAATAAAGAAAAATTGGATATCACATTGGAGAGAGGGAGTATGGAAGAAGTGATTTTTTTTTTTTCAACAAGTCAGCCGTCTCCCACCGAGGCAAGGTGACCCAAAAAGAAAGAAAATCTCGAAAAAGAAATTACTTTCATCATCATTCAACACTTTCACCACACTCATACATAATCACTGTCTTTGCAGAGGCGCTCAGATACGACAGCTGAGAATAGTCCCTCCCAGCTGTCACTATCCCAGACCCCTCCTTTAAAGTGCATTTATTGTACTTTCCATTTCCAGGACTCAAGTCCAACTAAATCAATTAACTGGTTTCCCTGAATCCCTTCACAAAATGTTACCCTGCTCACACTCCAACAGCTCGTCAGGTCCCAAAAACCATTCTTCTCCATTCACTCCTATCTAACACGCTCACACATGCTTGCTGGGAGTCCAAGCCCCTCGCCCACAAAACCTGCTTTACCCCCTCCCTCCAACCTTTCCTAGGACGACCCCTACCCCGCCTTCCTTCCCCTACAGATTTATACGCTCTCCAAGTCATTCTACTTTGATCCATTCTCTGTAAATGACCAAACCACCTCAACAACCCCTCTTCAGCCCTCTGACAAATACTTTTAGTAACTCCACACCTTCTCCTAATTTCCACATTCCGAATTTTCTGCATAATATTTACACCACACATTGCCCTTAGACAGGACATCTCCACTGCCTCCAGCCTCCTCACTGCAGCATTTGCAACCCATGCTTCACACCCATATAAGAATGTTGGTACCACTATACTTTCGTACATTCCCTTCTTTGCCTCCATGGATAACGTTTTTTGTCTCCACAGATACCTCAACGCACCACTCACCTTTTTTCCTTCATCAATTCTATGGTTAACCTCATCCTTCATAAACCCATGCGCTGACACGTCAACTCCCAAATATCTGAAAACATTTACTTCTTCCATAATCCCTCTCTCATATGTGATATCCAATTTTTCTTTATTTAAATCGTTTGATACCCTCATCACCTTACTCTTATCTATGTTCACTTTCAACTTTCTACCTTCACACACCCTCCCAAACTCGTCCACTAACCTTTGCAACTTTTCTTTAGAATCACCCATAAGCACAGCATCATCAGCAAAAAGTAACTGTCAACTCCCATTTTGCATTTAATTCCCCATAATTTAATCCCACCCCTCTCCCCAACACCCTAGCATTTACTTCTTTTACAACCCCATCTATAAATATATTAAACACCCATGGTGACATTACACATCCCTGTCTAAGACCTACTTTTACCGGGAAGTAATTTCCCTCTCTCCTACACACCCTAACCTGAGCCTCACTATCCTCATAAAAACTCTTTACAGCCTTCAGTAACTTACTCCCTATTCCATACACCTTTCACATCCAACCTTTATTTTACTCCACATAATCCTTGAATTTATACATTTATATTCCCTCTTTACCTGCCATAACTGATTATTCAACATTATTGCCACTCCTTCTTTAGCTCTATTTGAAACCCCTGACCTAATCCCATATATTTCTCCCCACTGAAACTCTCCTACCCCCTTCAGCTTTGTCTCACTTAAAGCCAGGACATCCAGCTTCTTTTCATTCATAACATCTACAATCATCTCTTTCTTATCATTCGCACAACATCAACGCACATTCAAACATCCCACTTTGACGGTTTTCTTCTTTTTCTTTTAAGTAAATCTATACAGGAAAAGGGGTTACTAGCCCATTGTTCCCGGCATTTTAGTTTACTTTTACAACACGCATGGCTTACGGAGGAAAGATTCTTATTCCACTTCCCCATGGATATGAAAGGAAAAGCAATAAGAACAAGAACTATTAAGATAAAATCAAAGAAAACTCAGATGAGTGTGTATACATAAACGTGTACATGTGTGTGTAGCGTCACCAAAGTGTAAGTAGAAGTAGCAAGACGTACCTGAAATCTTCCATGTTTATGAGACAGAAAAAAGACACCAGCAATCATACCATCATGTAAAACAGATACAGGCTTTCGTTTTACAGTCACTTGGCAGGACGGTAGTACCTCCCTGGGTGGTTGCTGACCACCAACCTACTACCTATGGAAGTGAATGTTTTCAGATATTTGGGAGTTGACTTGTCAGCGGATGGGTTTATGAAGGATGAGGTTAACCATAGAATTGATGAATGAAAAAAGGCGAGTGGTGCGTTGAGGTATCTGTGGAGACAAAAAAAAACGTTATCCATGGAGGCAAAGAAGGGAATGTACGAAAGTACAGTGGACCCTCGGTTTTCGCCAAAAATTCTCTCCAGAATGCTGCTTAAGTGCCATTACCGAACGAATTTACTTCTTTAAGAAATAATGTCACGTAGGTTAGTCTATTTCAGACCCCCAAAAATACACTTGCAAAAGCACTTACGAAAATACACTTACATAAATGTTCGAGTTTGGAGACGACTGAAAACCGAGGGACCACTGTATAGTGGTACCAACACTCTTATATGGGTGTGAAGCATGGGTTGCAAATGCTGCAGCGAGGAGGCGGCTGGAGACAGTGGAGATGTCCTGTCTAAGGGCAATGTGTGGTGTAAATATTATGCAGAAAATTCGGTGTGTGGAAATTAGGAGGTGTTGAGTTACTAAAAGTATTAGTCAGAGGGCTGAAGAGGGGTTGTTGAGGTGGTTTGGTCATTTAGAGAGAATGGATCAAAGTAGAATGACTTGGAGAGCGTATAAATCTGTAGGGGAAGGAAGGCGGAGTAGGGGTCGTCCTCAAAAAGGTTGGAGGGAGGGGGTAAGGGAGGTTTTGTGGGCGAGGTTTTGTGGACATGTTAGATAGGAGTGAATGGAGACGAATGGTTTTTGGGACCTGATGAGCTGTTGGAGTGTGAGCAGGGTAACATTTTGTGAAGGGATTCAGGGAAACCAGTTAATTGATTTAGTTGGACTTGAGTCCTGGAAATGGGAAGTACAATGACTGCACTTTAAAGGAGGGGTTTGGGATAGTGACAGCTAGGAGGGACTGTTCTCAGCTGTCGTATCTGAGCGCATCTGCAAAGACAGTGATTATGTACGAGTCAGGTGAAAGTGTTGAATGATGATGAAAGTATTTTCTTTTTGGGTATTTTCTTTCTTTTTGGGTCACCCTGCCTCGGAGGGAGACGGCCGACTTGTTGGAAAAAAAAAAACTCTTACATTGTGTACAAGTTAGCACAGAATAAACAAACAGCAACACTCCCATTCTCATGCAACACACTATTTTTAGAGATAATGATAGTATTATTATTATCATAATAAAAAAGAAGTGCTAAACCCACAAGGGTTGTGAATAGCTATATATAGAGTGAAGGCATATGAAAGGAATATTTTTCTACAGTTATCCTTCAGTGTTTGACTAGAGAAAACGTAATTCTTCCGACACTCCTACAAAGTCGCTTGGTAAACAAATCTCATATTTGTCAATTTTTATTCTGTGAGTGTATGTATCATGTTTATATGCTATGTAACATGTTTTTTAAATAATTTTGAAGAAAATATCATAGATGAATTAATGAAAATGTTTATATTAACGTAAAATAAGACATTTAATGTGCCCAAGAGTGATTATTATTAGTACAGTGGACCCCCAGTGTTCATGATTTATTCGTTCCAGAATGCTGTTCAAGTGCTGTTACCAAACGAATTTGTTCCCATAAGGAATAATGTAAATTAGACTAGTCCTTTTAGACTCCCAAATATACACTTCAAAAGCACTTACAAAAATACACTTACATAATTGTTCGAGTTTGGAGCATCACGAACACCGAGGGTCCACTGTATTACTTAATGTTTTCCCTCTGCCCGGCAACACCATAGCATATAAACAGCATGTTTATATGCTTTGTAACATGTTTTGTATATAATTTTGAAGAAAATATCATAGATGGATTAATGAAAATGTCTATATTAACGTAAAATAAGACATTTAATGCGCACAAGAGTGATTATTATTAGTATTACATAATGTTTTCCCTCCACCCGGCAACCACACCTACATAGCATATAAACAGCATGTTTATATGCTATGTAACGTGTTTCTTATATAATTTTGAAGAAAATATCATAGATGGATTAATGAAAATGTCTATATTGACGTAAAATTGGACATTTAATGTGCCCAAGAGTGATTATTACATAGAGATGTGCTCACGGAAGATGTAAACAAACTGGGTGGCGCGCGCTGTATCTGAAAGACCGCTTGCCATATACAAAAATTTTGGTCATAATTTGAACTCGCCGTATGAACGGAACGCCGAAAAGCGGGGCCCTACTGTATACATAAAGGGCCCGAAGATCGGGAACTCTCTAAAGGATCCCCTGACTACTTATAAATTTAGGACTTTGCTTAAAAATCATCTTAACTCTCAATACTAACCAAACCAACCAAAACAACTTCTAATCAATTATATTATATGACCTCTAGTTTATTAAACATCTGCCAATCCATGAAATATTGCTGTTTGAACCATTAATTGTAATATTGTTTTTATTATATGCAACTACAAGATTATTATTCTTATATACCTCCACCTTGACTACCTCACATTAGTATTAACATTAAATAAAGATTTTAATTAAGTTAAAGACTATTATCTTGTATAGATTTAAGTAGTTATGTACTAGGATTAGCTGTTGGAGTGTGAGCAGGGTAATATTTTTTGAAGGGATTCATGGAAACTGCTTAGCCGGACTTGAGTCCTGGAAATGGGAAGTGCAATGCCTGCACCTTAAAGGAGGGGTTTGGGATATTGGCAGTTTGGAGGGACTTCTAAACTGTCGTATCTGAGTGCCTATGCAAAGACAGTGATTATGTATGAGTGATGGTGAAAGTGTTGAATGATGAAAGTTTTTTTTTTCTTTCCTTTCGGGTTTTTTTCTTTCTTTTTGGGTCACCCTGCCTCAGTGGGAAATGGCCAAAGTGTTAAAAAAAAAAAAAAAACTTACTCCAAGCCAGCAATTCCTTCCACAACGAGGTCGTCGCTCGTCAGAGTTCCGGTCTTATCGAAACAACATACATCAATCTTGCCAGCAAACGGAATGCGGAATGGCTCAGTGCAGTAGACAAAGAGCTTGGAGAGGGAGAGGAGCGATGTGTTGACTGCCAGAGAGAGTTCTATTGGTAATTCCGGCGGTACTACAGATGTCAGGATGAGAGTGCATTCCAGGAACAACTTGTAGCGATTTCTGTTGGGGTCCTCGGTGCCTGTAAGAGTAGTCTGTAGTTACACCTGCTGAATTAGAACCACTGCCAATACCATGTGGAGTTCCCCAAGGTAGTATTCTGGGTCCCTTATTATTCCTGTGTTATGTAAATGACATGCCCATCAGTGTCAAGTGCAAACTCCTACTGTATGCGGTTGACAGTGCTCTTTTAGTGTCAGGTAAAGACCCACAAGATATAGCTAATGTATTAACACTAGAACTGGAGTCCTGCAGCAAATGGTTAGTAGACAACAAACTATCGTTACACCTTGAGAAAACAGAAGCCATACTCTTTGGCACGAAATATAAACTGAGAAGGGTAAATAATTTTAATATCCGGTGTAATGGGGAATCCATCACCTCAGTTTCCTCAGTAAAATATCTGGGAATCCCGTTTGAACCATGCATGTCAGGAGAATTGATAGGGAACAGTGTAGTAAAGAAAGCGAATGCCAGACTGAAGTTCCTCTACAGACAAGCACAGTGTCTACCTACTGAGGTTCGCAGGACCCTATGTCTAGTCCTTATACAATGTCATATGGACTACACTTGCTCTTCATGGTAATCTGCCTTGACAAAAAACTGAAAGATAAACTGCAAATCAACCAGAAGAAAATGGCAAGATTCATCCTGGACCTGGGTCCAAGAGAACATGTAGGCCAGGATGAATTACAACAATTGGATATGCTGAATATTGAAGACAGAGTAAAACAACTATAGTTAAATCAAGTTTATAAAATTGTTCACAAACAGTGTCCAGAATATCTTGCTGCCAATTTTGTCAAGGCTGGGAACCAAAGCAGTCATAGTACTAGGGGGATAGAGCACAACTTTGTAGTACCCACAGTCAGTGGCCAAGCTTCAAACACCTTGTATTGAACAGCAATAAAGGAATGGAACAGACTGCCTGCACATGTCAAAGCCAGTCATAGCATGAGCCAGTTCAAGAAGAGAGCCAAAAGGTACCTAATGAATGTAGCGACAGAAAGGGAGGAGAATGATTTTTTTTTTTTAGCTAACACACATGTAAATGTAAATAAATCTTTTTACCTTATTCCTAGTATATATCCTTTATAGTATAACAACATACATCTCCTACAATGTTTAATATTAAGGTATTAAAAGGACCCCAATGGAAATAAGTCACTCTGACTTTTTGGGTTATCCTGGAGGGTTCTCTACACATATGCTGCTATGTATGATAATCTATGTAACTGTATTTGTGTATACCTGAATAAACTGACTTACTTACTCTGGATTTGACTGAAGAAGTCTACTGTGCAGGCAAAACATTTCAACAATAAAGATACCTAACTGTTGCACATGTGTCTTAATCTTCAATTTGTTGATATTTCATACCATAATCAACAGTTATAGTGCGACCAATCACAACACAGAGAGCAGTTATAGTAGACCAATCATAACAATGCTTATATAAAGGAGTACTTGGTAAATATGAGAGTATAGTGTACAGTAATGTGTGTATAAAAGTGTGTACAGTATTATGTACATACAAGTGTACAGTAACATGTATAAACAAGTGTATGGAAGGTAATCAGATTCGATTCAAGGGAGGGCAACCCCAATTCCTCAGATCAAAAGCCCTTCGCCAACGCCACAGTCCGGACATACCTTTTATCCAGACGTAGGAAGCGGCAGCGATGGCAAACACCAACAGGAAGAGGATAAAGGCAAAGGTCTCCAGGTTGTTGGCAGTGACGCGGCTGACGCCGTAGAGGATGGTGCGCAGGAGTCTGCCCTGCGCCGTGTTGAAGTTAGTGCGCAGCACGTAGCAGACGCAGCCATTGTCGGGCGCTGAAACATGTGTTCTGTACAGTTAAGTCCTCAGCTTACAAACACATTGGGGGCCTTCTGAATTGTGTATAACATTCATAATACAGAAAGTCTTATGAACACATTGGGGACCTGAATTGTGTATAAAAATACAGTGGTACCCCGAGTTTCGTACAGCTCCCAACTCGAACAATTATGTAAGTGGTTTTGTAAGTGTATTTTTGGGGGTCTGAAATGGACTAATCTAATTTACATTATTCCTTATGGGAACAAATTTGTTCGGTAACGGCACTCGAACAGCCTTCTGGAACAAATTATGTCCGAAACTCGGGGTACCACTGTATATACAATAATGATAACACTATACATAATACAAAACATTCTCAACGTGTTACTATGTTGAGGGTTTATTGTACTCATTTTTATTAACACAGCGGCTGTTTCCCACCAAGTCAGTCACCCAAAAAAGAAGAAACACTTTCATCATTTACTCCATTGCAAATAAATTACTCCAGTGGAAATAAATTACCGACTTTTTTATTAGGGAGGGGGGGGCGTTCCCCAGGTACAGGCACTTTTCGACTTACAATAGGGTTGTGTTCCGACGACCTGTCGTAAGTTGAAAATATCGTAAGCTGAAAATGAATATGATTTTTTTTTATTAACACATCGGCCGTCTCCCACCAAGGCAGGGTGGCCCGAAAAAGAAAAACTTTCACCATCATTCACTCCATCACTGTTTTGCCAGAGGCATGCTTACACTACAGTTGTGGAAAATATGGGTACAGTGGACCCTCGCTATTTGAACATAATCCATTCCAGAAGCTTGTTCTTAACACAAAATGTTCGAAAGGCGATTAAATATTTCCCATAAGAAATAATGGAAATACAATTAAACCGTTCCTGCTGTCAGGAGGCATGGCAAAATAGTACTTCACTATAATAATAATAATTTATTTCATCGCAATTTTACATAGAAGTGCAAGGAGAGCCACTGACATGCCAGGGCATAACGGGCAGCTTAATCTAAAAACGTATGGACTATGTACATAATATGATGATATTTCATTTGGCAAATTATAATATGGTGACACTACATTGCAGCAAGTGTTTAGTAGGATGGTAGTTAATAGTAAAAATTGAAATTATTTTTGGGAAAATGACATTGAGTATTTTTTTGAAGTAATTTACAGAATGCGTATTTAGTTTATGGTGAGTAGGTGGTAATATTACAATGTTATAATAGTACAAATTGAGATTATCTTATAGGAAAAAAATACTGAGCATTTTTGAAAGTAATATTATCGTACATAATTATAATAAAAATGGAATTATCTTATTGGAGAAATAACAATGAGTATTTTTTGAGTATGAGTATTTAGGTAAGGGTGAGTAGGTGGTTTTTGAGAAGAGTCTTAAAATGATTCTGAGACAAGGTTATTTTTGTATTTTCTGGTAATGAGTTCCAGAATCTGGGGCCCTTTATGTGCATTGAATTTTTACATAGGTTGCTATGGATGCGGGGTACATCAAAATGTGATCTGTTTCTTGTGTTATGGTCATGGGTCTTATTAAGGTTGGTGAGGAGAATTTTGAGTGGAGGGTTTATATTAGAATGTTGAGTTCTATGTATGTAGTAGGCACAATTATAAGTGTGAATGTTCTTTATGGCGAGTAGTTTTAGGCTTTTGAATATTGGTGGAGTATGCTGTCTAGAGTGGGAATTTGTTATTCTGACTGCAGCCTTTTGCTGGGTTATGAGTGGTCTAAGGTGATTTAATGTTGTAGATCCCCATGCACAGATTCCATAAGTGAGATAGGGGTAGATGAGTGAGTGGTATAGTGCAAGGAGAGCTGGTTGAGGTACATAGTAGCATATCTTAGATAATATGCCTACTGTCTTTGAAATTTTCTTGCAAATTTGTTGTATGTGTGTTTGGAATTTAAGGCTGCTGTCAAGGTGGATTCCTAGGAATTTTCCCTCTGAGTCTTGTGATGGGTGAACCATTGAGCGTTATGTTAAGTGGAACATTTGTGGCTTTGCTTCCAAACTGTATGAAGTAGGTCTTGTCAGTATTGAGAGTAAGCTTGTTAGTCGTCATCCATGTTGATATTTTCTGTAATTCGGCATTAACTGCGTTGGCTAGTATGACTGGATTTGGGTGAGAGAAGACATATGTTGTGTCATCTGCAAACAAAATGGGTTTGAGTAGTTGTGATGCATTCGGTAGGTCGTTTATGTAAATGAGGAATAGGAGTGGCCCCAGGACACTACCTTGAGGGACACCGACTGTAATTTGTTGTGTGGAAGAGTTCTCTCCATTTGTGTACACGTACTGGCTTCTGTTGCTAAGGTACGACTTTAGGTAGTTGAGGGGGTGCCCCCTAATACCATAGTGCACTAATTTTGTGAACAATAAATCATGGTCGACTGTTTCAAATGCTTTGCGTAGGTCTATGAAGATTCCCAGTGGAACTTCTTTCTTCTCAAGTGCGGTGTATATTAACTCTAACATGTGTGTTATAGCATCGTTTGTGCTCTTGTTGGTCCTGAATCCAAATTGACAGGGGTTTAGTACATTGTGTGAGACGAGGTAGGAATAGATCTGTTTATGAATTAATTTTTCTAAGATTTTAGAAAGCAGTGGTAAATTTGAGATTGGTCTATAATTGTTCAAGTCAGTTTGGTCACCTCCTTTGTGGATCGGGGTGACCCTAGCTATTTTGAGAATTGATGGGAAGGTAGAAGATTCAATGGATTTATTGAATAAGGAGGAGATCAAACAGACCTGAATAACTACAGGCCGATATCTAACTTACCCCTTCTCTCCAAAATCTTTGAAAAATTAATTCATAGACAAATATATTCCTACCTCACCTCCAACAACGTACTCCACCACTGTCAATTTGAATTCAGGCTTAATAAAAATACAAATGATGCCATTATACACATGTTAGAAATAATTTACACAGCCCATGAGAAAAAAGAAATCCCAGTGGGAATCTTCATTGATTTACGTAAAGCTTTTGATACAGTTGACCATGATCTGTTAC
>WNWK01014356.1:0-51588 GCA_009830355.1 Cherax destructor | reverse complement strand
TTTAATATAAAATTAAATAGAAATAAAAAGATATATATCCGTTGTGGTTCAGGTCTGTTGGTGAGACAGGAGGTAATAACTGGAGAGGGGAGAATAGATGATGGTTGTCTCTCGTAGGTGGTATGTCTCCGTAGTAGATGGTGAATCTCCTGGGACCACGAGGTTGAAATACCACACTGTAGGTATCCAAAGGTAGATGAGATCTTCTGCAACACCTCTAACGCACACAAGTTAGAAACTAGAGAGGAGTTGTTGTGGAATTCCTGTTAAGTCCAGGGAAAATCTTGCTCGTAAGTCATGCGTCTGTCCTGGAGAACCAGTCCAGCGGCAGAGCTGATAATAAAGAAAATATTCTGGTTACCATAAGTCTTAAAACATTTAAGATAGAAAAGGTGTTTCAAGATGACCAAGTCACTACTGGTAACCAAAGAAAACATAATAATCAAACAAAAGAAATACTCCTGGTAGATTGCCTTACCTGATTCGGAGAAGAGTGAAGGTGAAGTGACTTTCCACTCCCCAACCGACACCAGGTAAGAGTCATACTACCAGGAGTAGAAAGTAAAAACCCTCAGACAACCGGGAACAAGAGTTTAGCTCCAGCCCGCTAGATGGAATTGCTGGCTGTAACTCGTTAATAATGCTCCCGGCTGACTGAACAACCGTTACCTTATTTACAACTACTTTTCCCTCACAGTTGCTAATGAATCAAAGACTAATCCAAAAGGGTTCTTTCAAGTGTACAGGACGAAGGTGAGGGAAAAGGTAGGACCTCTGAAAATTGGGAATGGACAGCTGACGGATAACGAACTGGAAATGTGTTCTCTATTTAATGACTATTTTTTGTCAGTCTTTACACAAGAAGACGTAAATGAGATTCCAGAAATGAACAATTATTCAGTTCCTGAAGAATTCAAGTTAACTAATATTACTGTCACGAGGGACATGGTTATCAAACAGATAGATAAACTGAAGCAAAATAAGTCCCCGGGACCCGACGAGTTGTTTTCCAGAGTACTTAAAGAATGCAAGATGGAACTTAGTCAGCCATTAACGAATGTGTTTAATACGTCCATCCTAACTGGTGTTGTGCCAGAGATGTGGAAGATAGCTAATGTAGTTCCTATATTCAAATCAGGGGATAAGTCAATTCCATCAAATTACCGTCCAATAAGCCTCACGTCTATAGTAGGCAAATTATTAGAATTAATTATAGCTGATATTATTAGAAGTCACCTTGAAGAACATAATTTGATTAATGAATCTCAGCATGGGTTCACGAGAGGTCGTTCCTGCCTAACAAATTTACTGACGTTTTTCAATAAAACATTTGAGGCAGTAGACAGTGATAAAGAATATGATATAGTTTACTTGGATTTCAGTAAGGCCTTCGATAGAGTACCTCACAAGAGACTCTTAAGAAAGGTGGCAGCTCATGGTATAGGAGGTAAAGTTCTAGCATGGATAGAGGCATGGCTTATAAAGATTCGCATATGTTGCATAAGTGTCTCAATCTTCAGCGGTTCTATTATCGGCGGTGACTGCCTCGATGCTGAGAAACATTCTGTCCAATGGATACAGTAATCCTAATCCACTCTTGTACCACAGAAAGAAGGCTTCTTCGTGGAGGTGGGGGCCATGGATGGAGAAATATTTAGCAACACACTCTACTTAGAGCAGCACTTTCAGTGGACGGGACTCCTGATAGAGCCTTACCCAGTGACCTACAGAGAGCTCCTCCACAAACACCGTAGAGCTTACTCAGTTAATGCTGCTCTCTCGCCCACTAGTACTTCTGCCACCATGAGACTCAAGTAGGTTTGTCAGGAATAACCCACACTGGCTTCCATAAAATAATAATAATAATAATAATTATTATTATTATTATAATAATAATAATAATTATTATTATTATAATACTACTACTACTAATAATAATAATAATGACTAATTATAATACTAAAACTAATAATAATAATAATTGTTATTGTGTAGATAAATGGAAATACAGCCAGTGTATATACACTTACAAATACACTCTCAGTGTAGATACACTGAGAAATACTCTCAGTGTACATATCATGTATTCTTATATTCTCCAGAACAGTCCTGACGACTTATAAAAGTAGTTAGACTTATTGTTAGATTAGGAAAGAGGACTAAGTGTTTTCTAATGCGAGTCATAGTCATATCATTATCCCAACTGGAGTTTTTGGTCATCTGACCGAGGCCTTCTGCTGGCTTACCGGTCTACACCCGTGCATCGTGCATGTTGACCTGAGCGTCGGTAAGCTGGGATGGAAGAAGGGTGGGTAAGGATAGAAATATGGGAAAAGGTTGGGTAAGGGTAGGAGGAGGGAATATACAGGTGAGTGGCACGTCCACTCTGGGCGACGTGTGCAGAGGAACTGCAGCGTTGTTGATCGGTGTGGTGACGCTGGAGCGAGTTGTAGCAGCTGATGAGGCGGGTGTAGGTGGACTGCAGGAGGCTGCCAGGCGTCGATAGCAGAGTCCCAGAAGGCAGGCAAGGTCGAGAAGGCAGTCACATTACAGTGATGTGTTGGAGAAATCACTGAAGCGTTCCATTCACCAGCAAGGTGAACTGTCGTTGTGAGATGTGTTTTACTTTAATTAGACGTTGGAAGTTAGGATGTTGAAGGTCTCTTATAATGTTGTCGAGGGTCTGGAGTGTTGTAGTATTACATCTGAACTTAACAGTTCCATCTTGGAGATGTTGAGTAAGGTCATCAGGCATCATTGTTGAGGGAACTTGTCGAGTAGTAAAGAATCTTACACCAAACATGGTGCATGGTGGAAGTGTTGGAGTGGCAGGGCTGGAAGACACAGTCTCTGATTGGTTCGAGGGAGTAGGAGATGAAGGCTTCTCATTGGTGGGAGGTGGTTGTGGCGAGGCTGGCAAGGAGGCAGCTGATTGGTTCTCGGTAGGGGTGTGTGGTGGTGGTGAGCTCTCATTGGTTGGTGTAGGCGTGACGTCAGTAGTAGCTGGTCTACACCCTCTCATGTGTACCTCCTTATTCACTAGACCAGACGGAGGACATGGTTCGTTGAGTGCCCTGGGCAAGAAGGGCATCCTGGTTAAGACCTTTCCCCTGTTTTCAATCTTTCTGGCTCTCAACGTTACAGTCGTCGACTTCTTATCCCTTGACATCGAAGGAGCCGAAGTTAAGGTCAGTGGAGAATATTTACACCGTCTCTTATGGTGACCTATACACAAATAACCCACACATAGGAGGAAGAAGCTATGGAAATGTTTTGGTCCAACTTGAACTATTGTCCTGTTTCCTGACCTTTCTTACCTAACCTGACCTTTTATTTTTAATTGAAGATGTACGTATTTGATAGACACAGACATGTATACTTTAGATCAATATTTTAAGGTAGATTATAAATATAAAGGACCCAATGGAAATAAGTCACTTTGACTTTTTGGGTTATCCTGGAGGGTTCTCTACACATATGCTGCTATGTATGATAATCTATGTAACTGTATTTGTGTATACATGAATATACTTACTTATTTACTTACTTAATCCAGCTGTGTAGAAGCTGTAAGCAAACCGAGAAGAGAACAAGCATTTATTCTGTGTCTGGCAATACTGAGGCACTCAAACAGAGAGAACAGGCATTTATTCTGTGTCTGGCAATACTGAGGCACTCAGTGAGAACAGGCATTTATTCTGTGTCTGGCAATACTGAGGCACTCAAACAGGAAGGTGGAAGTCCTTACGTCTTAGAACCCTGTTCATGAGGAAGCCCCTTACATGGCTCTTCCAGACTCTTGTATGCCTCTTGTATGACTTGCATGACTGCCCTAGGGTCTAAGAGTCTTCGATTCAGCTGATACAAAATGGTACTGATAATTCACGTCCCCATCTATGTTGAGCTGAGATTCCTCCCTGTAATCACCACCACCGACCTCCTGTCCAACACTTCTACGGTTGCAGACATAAGCCAGAGTAGATGCGCAAGTATAGTCGCACATAAGATGGCTACCACTCTTCCATTGATAGATTGTGATCCCATCATTGTGGATTGCAGAATACTGAAGACTGGTGGCTCTAACCCAGCAGGGTCATTTGTAGGCCAGCTTCGAGCTTGATTTGAAGGACTGCGAAAGATTTTTTTTAATAATGGAGACTCCAATGAAGGTATGGTCACACTCGCTAAATCACCCAGGTGATGGTATAGTAGAATTTGTTTTATTAGTTCGTATGAGGCCATGAAGGGTGACAAACGTATACACCCTGAATGGATGGTATATTGATAAATATTTGTATGTCTATTTGTTGATGTTTATAAGAGTCGGGTGTGCGCTTATAGCATGTCAGCTAAGCTGAAGTATTAAATGTATGGAAATGCAGTCAATGTCACAGTGAGATTGCTTTTATCAGGCAAGCATCAAAATCAGCGAGAAATAAAAAAATTGATAATGCAGGTATATAATACAACACATTCTAAGGTATATTTACTCTTAAACGTTTTTGAGATTTTCAATATTTAGGCCGTAAAAATCAAAATTTTGAAGGGACCATCACTGGTCCCCTGCCTGGCTACAGGAGAGATTTTTTTTAAGCCAGGTTGGGAGGCTAAATGGATCGAACCAGAGATAAAACATTACAAACTCTCTACTCTATCTACCATACAATTTTTTCGGTATTTATTACCAAGGTTTATACCACACTGTTACCGAAAAAAATATGTAATAAACAGTTTGTCAGTTTTTTTCATGAATTTTGGGGGATCGAACCGGATACAGCAGTGGGCAAGGATATATTTACAATTATTCTCATGTTCTCTTAGATCCTGAAGACGGCACCTTTGTTACATTACTCCCATGTACCCACATGTACTCCCATCTACTTTGATTCTGACCATCGTGTTCCCTCTCCCAGGTATTGAAGATCATCCTGGAGAGATCAGATCCGCGATGTATTCCATAAACGTACCAAATATACTCCCATCTACTTCTAACACATCGTATCCCTCTCCCAGGTACTGAAGACAATACCCTGGGAGAGGATCAAGATCCGCGTGATGTGTGTTGAAAATAACCACATCCCAGAGGGCAAGAAAACTCTACGCAAATTCATGGTTTCTAAAGGGTACAAATTCCTGGGCGAAAGAAAAATTGACTCCTGGTTTGGGTGGCCAGAGTTGCTGCTTCACAAGAATAATACTTCCTAATCATTCCTGTTTGTATAATTACCATATTTTACCGGAATATAAGACGCTCTTTTTTTCCCCTACAAAACGTTTTGGAAAATCAGCCTGCGCCTTATATGCTCAAGGTTAGGGTCAAGAGTAGGCTTTATGTTACGCTTTAGCAGTTGTTTACTAACGTTACCTCAGTAAACAACGTCTTACATATCTGTAGTTAGCTGTCTGTAATTGTTTGTAACCATGGGACCTGACCTACGGTCCTACTGTCCAGTTTTCAGTAATAGTTTCAGATATATTTTAGTTCCCCTTTGATTGGAACTGGAGCTGCTTTCTGCTTCCTCCAATCAAAGGTTATTGCCTCCCATGCCCCAAATCACTGTATGGCCATCTGGCAATAAAGATGGGCAGAGTGAGTGATGGTGAAAGTGTTTCTTCTTCTTTGGGGTCACCCCCCCCCTCGGTGGGAGACGGCCAGTTTGTTAATAATAATAATGATTATTATTATTATTATAACAAAAATTAATAGTTATTTAGGTTAATTAGGTTTAAAGCTTGCCGACTACACAAGTCATTAATACAGCATGTCACCTGTTCACTACTCATTGTATATACTGAGCGACTTTAACCTCCATATCTATATATCCCATGGAATTAATATATGAGTTACTGTCAAGGAACTCAGCACACTTCATATAGAATTGATCTTATGAAGTATGATTATAAATACAAGATTAAATGGAATTTGATGCCTATCTTCTACCCTGTGCTCATTAAGGCTGCACATAGCCCTTACACCCAAGATAAAAACACTGCTAACCCATATACGTACATGCATATATATATATATATATATATATATATATATATATATATATATATATATATATATATATAATATATATATATATATATATATATATATATATATATATATATATATATATATATATATATATATATATATATATATATATATATATATATGCATGTACGTATATGGGTTAGCAGTGTTTTTATCTTGGGGTGTAAGGGCTATGTGCAGCCTTAATGAGCACAGGGTAGAAGATAGGCATCAAATTCCATTTAATCTTGTATTTATAATCATACTTCATAAGATCAATTCTATATGAAGTGTGCTGAGTTCCTTGACAGTAACTCATATATTAATTCCATGGGATATATAGATATGGACTTTAGTTCTGGAGATGGGAAGTACAGTGCCGGCACTCTGAAGGAGGAGTGTTAATGTTGCAGTTTTATAACTGTAGTGTAAAGCACCCCTCTGGCAAGACAGTGATGGAGTGAATGATGATGAAAGTTTTTCTTTTTCGGGCCACCCTGCCTTGGTGGGAATCGGCCGATGTGTTAATAAAAAATATATATATATATATATATATATATATATATATATATATATATATATATATATATATATATATATATATATAAATGCTTTATTGATAGACAGAATACATTTGTAGAAAACACAAACAAGAACATGTATATATATATATATATATATATACTCTGAGAGAAATAGATTTTTCAGTGGATATAATTTTTTTAATATATATTGATATCAATAAAAACACTCCGGCTAGCCGGAGGATCGAACCCGTGTCGTTTTAGCCCATGGTTACAATAATATATGTGCTGCTTGGGGAGTCTAGTACACCAAACGGGGAGTAGAATGAAATTAGCTCTGAGGCGACCACACCATCGTATGTCCTCGCAACATGAAGCAAGTCTAGTTCGCTAGGCTCATGTTGCTTGTAAGATTGCATGGTCCAATGGTTTAGAGCGTCGTGAATTTTCGCTCTCTTCCCAGGAGGCGGACTAAAACAACACGGGTTCGATACCCCGGCCAGCTGCAGTTTGTTATTGATCAAAAATACCACTTGTTGGAGATTGTTGTTGTTGTTGATTCGCCGGTACTCTCCCGGTCCGGGTCTTTTCCAGATGGTGACCCGGCCTTGGCTCCTTGTCTTGGGAGTGTCTTGAGACCTATGTTTCCCATGGGAGGAGGTACAAGTACCCCCTCATCGTCTGGGACCAACTGTTCCCAGACCTAGCCACGTTCCCCGCCCTCACGGGGCTCGTAGGGAGAAGCTAGGCAACTTGTCTGCCATCTTCCCCGCCCCAAGGGAAGGGCAGTCTTGTGAGCTGCAGATGGTAGCAAGCTCTGGCTCGGGCACCTACCCTGCCCTAGAAAGGCTGGGCATGGTGTCTTCAATAAGAAAGAAGGATACTTGTTGGATTTGAATTGAATTATTTCTTCCTTGATTTGAATTATTCTTGTTAGACAACAATAACAAAGGACTCACAGGTAAGGACCCACTAGGGGAGAGGGGACAGACGAAGAATAGCCGGTGAGAGGAAGGTCTTGAGTCGAAGATAAAGAGTCGGGACTAAACCCAACCGCTAGGCATTGTAAAGTAGAGGGCGACGATGACGTAGAAGACACTAGAAAAAGAGGACAGGGTCTGGCTGCATCTTGCTTGGTGGGTAAAACTTAATCTTGATGGTGACTGGTGGGTGACGGACGGCAGGAAGGCGATGTGGGAGACTGGGAAGGATGGTTGCTGTGTGATGATTGGTCGGTGGAGAGACCAGTTTATTTGGAGTTGTCACAATGTTTCACAACTTCCAATTTTTTGTCATATAAGGATCCATTTTCAATAGTCTTGCAGCGGGACACAGGAATGATGTTGATTCTGGTTTTCCTTTGCACACCAGCTTTGGCCTCGTTTTCAATTGCTATTTTTAGGCCAGCAAGAAGTGTTGGTAGTTCACAGTTGGTATTGGTGGTACAGGTATATTTCACATTCTTGTTCGCAAGCTGCTGTAGTATAGAAGGTATACTCAGTCCAGGGGATGTAAGAACGACGATCATCAAATGGGAGTGTAGCAAAAGGTGGTGTGGGTGGTGTAGGTCTGGTCTTCTTGGCAGGAGGAGGTGACGTAGAGGGCGAGGTCTCTGATTGGCCAACATCAGTGGATACAGAAAGAGCTGTTGGAGGCATGGAGAATGCTGGTTGGTTAGTTCCTGAGACGTGTGGAGACAACGAAGGCACCTCATTGGTTGGGGTTGGAGTGGCCTCACTTGGAGGTGGAGGAGCAGCATGGGAGCAAGTTGCAGGTGAAGAAACAACGACAAGACTTGAGTTGGTGTTGAGAATGGTGGAAGATGGTGGAGAAGCTGGGAAGGTGAACTCTGGCATGTGGTTTAACTTGAAGAGTTCATTAATGGAAGTGTTGAAGGTCCCAGGAACAGCAACGTTATGCATGTGAGTATAAACCATACAATAGTAGATTATAGTTGAGTCACAGTCAGGTGCGGTGTTGGTGGTGGAGGGTTGAGTAGAAGCCTGGAGGATTTTTGTTGTGGTAGTTTGTAGTTTCGTAATAGCATCATAGGTGGGTGATCTGGAAGTGGACTTTTTCTGTGCCGCTTCTTGAGTCTTCTTCATAATGTCTTTACGAGTGGGACATTAGGCAAGTTGGTGTCGCTGGAGCAGAGGCGGTGCAAGACCTAAACTCGTGGCCTTCACTACTATAAGTTGTGCAGAACTTCTTTTCCTTCACAGGACAGTCTCTGGTGTTGTGTACATATGAGTAACAATTCCAGCAGTGTTGAATGTAGTGGTATCTCTCAGCTTCCATGTAGGTGGGGCTGATGAAGTAGTAATAAACAGCAAGACCATCAGCCAAAGCAGTGGCAGCCATGTTGACGTCGGTGAACGTGACCTTGATCGTAGATGAAGCTGTAGGTATTTTCATGATGCTCTCCACTGTGGCCCATGAGTTTTGATCCTCAATGGATGTCTTGAGTTCATAGACTGGTTGAGATGTGAGAAGCTTATCGAGTTTCTTGAGGAAGACTGACCTCCTTGCCCTGAGAGCTGGAGATGACATGACAGTAAATCCTGGAGCAGTGAGAGTGTTGGTGGCTGTTGTAGTGAGTAACTTCTCAGCTTCCTCATCATCGTTATACACGACAATGAAGGCTTCCTTTAGTGTCAATATGGTGTTGAACTTCACCTGCAGCCCACCCCTAACGCCGGCTGCAAGAGCAAGTTTCGTGGAATCATTCATAGTGTCACTGGCGGGTTTTATCTTGACCCGATTTGCATAACTCATCGTGGTGCCCAAGCAAGGATGAAGACGAAGGTATAGATTCCCCTCCCAACGTAGATAGCAGGGAGACTGAATAACAAGAGTCAGAGCTGCTGTGACTGCACTGGGCTAAATCAACAAGCAGAATATTATGTTCTCTGCTTGTTAGATGAGGGGGGTGTAGATTGGCCGGTACTCTCCCGGTCCGGGTCTTTTCCAGATGGTGACCCGGCCTTGGCTCCCTGTCGTGGGAGTGTCTGAGACTTATGTCTGCCATGGGAGGAGGTACAAGTACCCACTCATCGTCTGGGACCAATTGTCCCCAAGACCAGCCACGGCCCCCACCCTCACGGGGCTCGTAGGGAGAAGCTAGGCCAATTGTCTGCCATTGTCCACGCCCCAGGGGGACCGTGGGAATGGCAGTCTTGTGAGCTGCAGGTGGTAGCAAGCTCTGGCTCTGGCACCTACCCCGCACTAGAAGGGCTGGACATGGTGTCTCCGTGTTGGATGTTCTATTTTATTCTATGATTTGCCGGTATGGATCCCGGCCCGGGTCTCTTCCAATTTGGTGACCCGGCATCGGCTCCCCGGGTGTTGGATGAATTTATTTTTTTATAATTAACGATATTTTATAATTTTTTCAACGTTTTCAAAGACTATGTAATATTATTTTTTTTCTATTTCGATTGACTTTCCATTTATTGATTTTGAGTGGACCCTCGGAAATCGAACACTCCCAACTCGCCCTTTTATGTAAATTTATTATTGTAAGTGCTTTTATAAGTGTATTTTTGGGGGTCTGAAATGGACTAATCTAATTTACATCATTCCTTATGGGAATAAATTCGTTTGGTAACAGCACTTGAACAGCATTCTGGAATGAAGAATGTTCGATTTCCGGGGGTCCACTGTATTTCTATATATGTTATTAAAAATATTATATAAAAAATGCATATATGTGTGATTATTTACCTTTTTCCTTTTATACTTTGTAGTGTATAAATTATACATTTTATGGTCAACTTTTTTTTTAAACACGGTAATTGTGAGCAGCATTCCTCTTCCTGGGATTAAATATAATTATCTATATACGTAATTCGCTTAGTATTTCTCCAAGGATATAATAATAAGTGTCCAACTTTAATGCTCTCTCTCTCTCCTAACATGTCAGTTTTATCGCAAACGTTTTAAAGGTCACCTAAACACAAGAATACATCATATCCGCCATAGACTTCTCTCAGGATAAGCCAGACAGATTGACATCCGGCCGGATAGCGTCTGTCACAATACTCATGATCTCTCAACATATCCTTCTATTATACATATATTTGGACCAAGTAAATAACTAATTAGCTCACCTTGTTTCTACATCCCAGTAAGAAGAGACACTACACCCACGAGCCCCTGGGGCGGGGAAGGTGCCAGAGCTAGAGCTTGCTGCCACCTGCAGCTCACAAGACTGCCATTCCCACAGCCTCCTGGGGCGGGGAAGATAGCAGACCAGAGGCCTAGCTTATCCCTACGAGCCCCGTGAGGGCGTGGAACGTGGCTAGGCCTGGGGACAGTTGGTCCCAGAAGATGAGTAGGTCGTTGTACCTCCTCCCATGGGAGACAGGTCTCAAGACACTCCCAAGACAGGGAGCCAAAGCCGGATCACCATCTTGAAAAGACCCGGACCGGGAGAATACCGGCGAATAAAAAAAAAACTTCCTAGTCCACATGAAGTACACTTTAGCAAGACTGATTTCAGAAGGGAATTATGAAAGAACAGACATGAACAGGAAGGTGTGTTGAAAATGCTATAAAATACCGACATGTTTATGGTTAAGACACACATGCAACAGTTGGGTGTCTTTATTGATGAAACGTTTCGCCTACATAGTAGCTTCTTCAGTCAAATACAGAGGCATTAGAGATAAAAAAAAAACAATGTAATCAGTCTATCATCCTTGACTGACCACCTCAGAACTACGTCTACAAGGGTGATGGACTGATATCATCGTCTTTTTCAACTCTACTGCCTCTGCTGTCTACATATTTGACTGAAGAAGCTTACTGTGTAGACGAAACGTTTCAACAATAATGATTCCTAACTCTTGTACAAGCGTCTTATTCACAAACAGAAAGCTGTACGGGAGTCTTGGCCCCAAGAATAACAGGTCCAGAGGTAATGCACTGGACCTGTTAATCTAGGGACCCCGGTTTGAGCATATCCCCAGTCGTTCTTATTGTGTATTCATTGGTAGTCGTTTATTATGAGTCAGAGTTGAAAGAATATGTAGTTCTTGCCCCGTCACAGTGACTCAAAACAAGGTGTTCCGATCTGACCTATTTTGACTGTCGATGGCACTTTTAAACATCAGTTTAGAGCATTTTTAAGTTCCTCTTCTGCAGGTGTGAGAAATAAATTACCTTCATGAACCCCACTATTGCGCTCATACAAATAATTTGTTTAGAAGGCAGCTAAGATACAGTACTTACATTTTTTGGTTGCACCTCTGAGGTATGTGGGAATTTTGGATGCTCTAGGTCGCAGAACATCCCCTTCGTACCCACAACCCTCACATTATTATTCTCACACATTACCGGGACCTTAAATTATACATTAAATTTAAGAATATAACCAATAATTCTGGTAATAATATTTAAAGTAAAGGTGGCCTGTATAAATTGGGTTGGACCTGTTGAAAGAAGTGGGGGGGGGGGAGTATAATACATATAATGTCAATCATATAATTACCTAACTTGAATATACAAAATTCCTGATATTAACTTACCAATTTGGACCACAGGTAGAACACACAATAACATTACCTAGACAGTGAGGAATACGATGGCCAACGTATAGTGAACAAAGGTAAATAATACTTATGGAGAGGTGTACTGTAGGAAGTCACCTGTGTCCCTACATATTTCCCAATTCCACCACTATATTACAGTGGTTTCAATTATTTTCTTCACAATCTGCAGTGTGGGGCGTCACCGTATTATTTCCTGGTCATCTGAGGCTGCTCCAATTCAATTTAGCCCCAATGTTCGTCACTGTAATTCAACGGTTAATTTCAACCTTCAAATTTCCGTCTTGGCGTCCTCTTATAATTTTCTATTCTCACCACCCTCTTATGGTGGTTTCGTTAATTCCCTGTCCCAAATTCTACTCAGGGAACACTAACACGAATTCTTATTATGATGTGAGGACGATATTCACCATCAGGTCTTGGAAAATGCCAAACTTCTGGTGCAAATTTCCAACCAGTCCTTATACAATTCAACATGGCGTCGTCTCCTCCGCCTCGCGCAGCCACAAATTACTTTCTCCACTCGAATTTTCTCGAAGGTCAAATCGGCATAATTTTTTCACTTATTTACATTATTTAAAATTATAATTTCGGAAAATTAGGTATAAAATTTTCCACAGCAGGTATTTTATTGCGAATTGGTTTGGTTAGGTAAGGTTTGTCAGGAAACAGGACAAGTGTTTCCTGACGCTGGTCTTCAGGTTAGGTTAGGTAAGGTTTGTCAGGAAACAGGACAAGTGTTTCCTGACGCTGGTCTTCAGGTTAGGTTAGGTAAGGTTTGTCAGGAAACAGCACAAGTGTTTCCTGACGCTGGTCTTCAGGTTAGGTTAGGTAAGGTTTGTCAGGAAACAGCACAAGTGTTTCCTGACGCTGGTCTTCAGGTTAGGTTAGGTAAGGTTTGTCAGGAAACAGGACAAGTGTTTCCTGACGCTGGTCTTCAGGTTAGGTTAGGTAAGGTTTGTCAGGAAACAGCACAAGTGTTTCCTGACGCTGGTCTTCAGGTTAGGTTAGGTAAGGTTTGTCAGAAAACAGGACAAGTGTTTCCTGACGCTGGTCTTAGTGATATGATGACCCACAGCTGGAGCTTTTGTAAAAGTTTGTTTGGACAACGGGTGAGAGACATCACAAGAGAAGCAACGCTAACTAGTGAATATTTATCTTACCGTGAGAGGATCTTCTTGGATGACTGCTCCAGTGGAAGGTCTCGGTCAGATGACCAAAAGCTCCAGCTGTGGGTCATCACATGACCAAGATCCACGTCAGGAAACACTTGTCATGTTTCCTGACAAACGTTATACCTACTTACACCGACAGATTGATAAATAAGACACATGTGAAACAGTTAGGTAGACTGATTCTTTGCATCTCTACTGATGCTGTTGCTTCCTTTGTACCCGACTGAAGAAGCCTACTGTGTAGGCGAACTATTTCAGAATAAAGATACCTAACTGCTGCACATGTGTCTTACCTATCGAGGGTGTTGATAAATGTAGATAAATGTAAATAGATAGTTCAGAGAACCGACAAGTTGATAAATTAGACACATATGCAACACTTGGGTATCTTTATTGAGGAAACGTTTCGCCCTACAGTGCCTTCATCTGATCATCAACCATTCCTCTCTGTATTGCACTCATGAAGCCACTGTGTGTTGTTGTTGTTGGAAATTAGCCGGTATATTCGCCGGCCCGGGCCTTTTCCAAGTGAAGGTAGGAAATCGATTCTGTGTTCTCCAGGACGAGTGTACTTCAGTGGTCAGTGAGGTTGAAGGTACCACTGACTCCCCTGCTAATCAAGGTAAGAATATTCTGATTGTGGGAGACTCTCAGGTAAGATATATGGACCGTGCTTTTTGTAACAGAGATAGGAAGGTCAGACAGAGGGTGTGTCTCCCAGGAGCTGGTGTTGGTGACATAGTCAGCAGGTTGGATAATATTGTGTCAGGTAATGGGAACAAGCCCATTATCTGTCTTAGTGCTGGTGGAAACGACATTGGGAAGGGCAGAAGACAGGAGCTACTAGTTAAGTACAGGTCAGCCATAGAAGTAGTTAGGTCTAAGGGAGGGATCCCAATCATATGTAGCATTCTGCCTAGAAAGGGAGTGGGCAATGAATGGATGTCTAGTAAAGGCAAAGCAATTGATCAACAAACAAAGAGAGATAGTAGAGGGCAACGAGTGACTAGCTCCCTTAAGGTATACTATACAAATAGCAGGAGTCTAAGAAATAAGATAAATGAGCTAAGATTACTTGCAAGTGCAGGTAATATAGATATTATTGCTATAACAGAGACCTGGTTCAACCTGAAAGATAGAGAAATGCCTTCCGAGTGCAACATACAGGGTTATAAACTATTCCACACTGATAGGGTCAACAGGGAGGGTGGTGGAGTGGCGATGTATGTCAGAGATAATTTAAATTGGTGTTAGACAAGATATAAGATTAGAAACATCGGACATAGAATCTGTTTGGCTACAGTTTCTCGAGGGTCGTGAAAAATTAATTTTGGGTGTGATTTACAGACCCCCAATCCTGGATAGGGAGTGCAGTAAGCTGCTATGGGACGAAATTCTTAAGGCGTGTAGATATGAAAATGTTGTGTTAATGGGAGATTTTAACTTTAGACAGATTGATTGGAACAATGTGACAGGTAATCTTGAGTCTAGTGACTTTCTTGATACGGTTCAGGATTGTTTTTTAAAACAGTTTGTGACAGAACCAACTAGAGGTAGCAACTTGCTTGATTTGGTTCTTGCTAACAAAGAATCACTAATTAATAATCTGGAGGTTAATGAAGAGCTTGGGGAAAGTGATCACAAATCACTTAGTTTCAATATATCATGGAATTACCCAGGTAACTGCAATCAAGTCTCTGTTCCAGACTTTCGCTTAGCCGACTTCATGGGGCTGAGAAATTACCTAGGTGGGCTAAATTGGGATGACCTGACTATGGGTCAGGTAGGTGGTTTTGGTTGCCAATATGACGTTTTCCAGAGCGTAGTTCTAGCTGCCCAGACAACTTTTGTTCCGAGTAGGGAAATTAGATCTAACAAAAATGATCCCAAATTGATGAACAATAGAGGGGATGGACAGATAAGAAATTAATATTTTCAATTAAAGAGAGAAATAAAAAAAAGGAATAAGAAAAGCAAAAAGGGTTTATGAGGCTAAGGTCGCAAGGGATTCGAAGACTAACCCAAAAGGGTTCTTTCAGGTATACAGAAGTAAGATTAGGGACAAGATAGGCCCACTTAAGAGTAACTCAGGACAAATCACGGACAGTGATAAGGATATGTGTGAAATTTTCAATACTTACTTCCTCTCAGTTTTTACACAGAAAGATACTAGCGGAATTCCAGAAATAATAAATTATGTAGAACAGGAAGATAATAGACTATGCTCGATTGGGGTAACTAGTGACATGGTCCTCAGACAAATAGAGAAATTAAAACATAACAAATCCCCAGGTCCTGATGAACTGTTTGCAAGAGTTTTAAAGGAATGTAAAGAGGAACTTAGCAAACCTTTGGCAAATCTTTTCAATATATCACTACAAACTGGCATAGTGCCAGACAAGTGGAAAAGGGCAAATGTAATACCTATTTACAAGGGAGGTCACAGGTCCTTAGCTTCGAACTATAGACCAATAAGCCTTACCTCCATAGTTGGTAAATTTATGGAATCAATAATTGCCGAGGCAATTCGTAGCCATCTTGAAGGGCATAAATTGATAAATGAATCTCAGCACGGTTATACTAAGGGGCGTTCCTGTCTTACGAATTTACTAACTTTTTTCACTAAGGTGTTTGAGGAGGTAGAACATGGTAATGAATATGATATTGTGTATATGGACTTCAGTAAGGCTTTCGATAAAGTTCCACATCAGAGGCTATTGAGGAAACTTAAGGCACACGGAATAGGAGGTGAAATTTTTTCCTGGGTAGAGGCATGGTTGACAAATAGGCGGCAGAGAGTTTGCATAAATGGGGAGAAATCAGAATGGGGGCACGTCTCAAGCGGTGTCCCACAGGGGTCAGTTTTGGGCCCCCTGTTGTTTACAATTTACATAAACGACATAGATGAGGGAATATATAGCAACATAAGCAAATTTGCTGATGACACCAAAATAGGCCGTCCAATTCATTCTAATGAGGACATTAGAGCACTCCAGGATGATTTGAATAGACTGATGCAGTGGTCGGAGAAGTGGCAGATGCAGTTTAATGTAGACAAATGCAAAGTTCTAAATGTTGTGCAGGACAATAACCATGCTACATATAAACTGAATAATGTAGATCTTAATACTACTGATTGCGAGAAGGATTTAGGAGTTCTGGTTAGCAGTAATCTAAAACCAAGACAGCAGTGCATAAGTGTTCGCAATAAAGCGAACAGAATCCTTGGCTTCATATCAAGAAGTATAAATAATAGAAGTCCTCAGGTTGTTCTTCAACTCTATGTATCTTTGGTACAGTCATAGAAGCTAAGACGTTGTGTAGTATTAAAAATAAGGTAGATAAATACATGAGTGGGTGTGAGTTGGACCTGACTAGCTTGTGCTACTAGGTCAGATGCCGTGGTAATTCCTTAAGTGGAAGTGACCTGACTACCTGGAGTTTACCTGGAGAGGGTTAACTCCAGGTGGTCGGGTCTAAGCCGGGGAGTGATGGACCTGCCTCGCATGGGTCAGTAGGCCTGCTGCAGTGTTCCTTTTTTCTTATGTTCTTATGTAAATATTACAATGTCGTTTCCTGATGTCAATGTTGAACTCTTCACAGCTAAGTTGACTACATAGCAGTTTAATGTAGGCCTACTCTCACCACTTTAGGTCTATATCTTTTTATACCCCCTTGAACCTATTCAATCTAAGGAAAAATATATTAAAACTCTTATTAATAGCTGATGTTCCGCGTGTTTTGATTTTGAAATTAAGTGACAGCTTGAAAAAAAATTCTTAAGTTATGGCTATCCACTGACATTGTCTCAGAAAATACCGCAGTTCTTCCTATATACGAATACTTATTTTAATAATTCACAGTTCTTGAACGTGTCAATTTCTTTAAGCTGCATTTCGATGGCCAACTTAGTTATAAGGTTCGGAGGCACTAATATAAATCACTAATGGCTAGTTACACCTCAAAGTCAATTCGTTTTTGGGAATCCAGTAACAAGAGACGACTGTGTTTAAAGATCCTCTTACTTCTGTGTACACAAATGTAATGTATCCGTATATATGTTCATGCGTTCTTACAGTAAGATTGCGTATATCAGAAGCACCTTCAGGAAGTTTAAACTCAAAATTGTCAGCATTCCTGGGTCGGGTTCTCAGTAAGGTCCTGACCCAGGTCCTGAGCCAGGTACTGGAGTATACCTGGAGAGAGTTCCGGGGGTCGACGCCCTCGCGGCCCGGTCTGTGACCAGGCCTCATGTGGGATCAGAGCCTGATCAACCAGGCTGTTACTGCTGGCCGCACGCAGTCCGACGTACAAACCACAGCCTGGTTGGTCAGGTACTGACTTTAGGTGCCTGTCGAGTGCCTCCTTGAAGACAGCCAGGGGTTTATTGGTAATCCCCCTTATGTACGCTGGGAGGCAGTTGAACAGTCTTGGGCCCCTGACACTTTTTGTGTTGTCTCTCAACGTGCTAGTGGCACCATTGCTTTTCATTGGGGGATGTTGCAATGTTGCATCGTCTGCCGAGTCTTTTGCTTTCGTAGGGAGTGACACTCGTGTGCAAGTTTGGTACCAATCCCTCTAGGATTTTCCAAGTGTATATAATAATGTATCTCTCCCGCCTGCGTTCCAGGGAGTACAGGTTTAGGAACTTCAAGCATTCCCAGTAGTTAAGGTGGTTTATCGCAGTTATGCGTGCCGTGAAGGTTCTCTGTACATTTTCAAGGTCAGCAATTTCACCCGCCTTGAAAGGTGCCGTTAGTGTGCAGCAATATTCCAGCCTAGATAGAACAAGCGACCTGAAAAGTGTCAACATGGGCTTGGCATCCCTGGTTTTGAAGGTTCTCATTATCCATCCTGTCATTTTTCTAGCAGATGTGGTTGCTACGGTGTTATGGTCCTTGAAGATGAGATCCTTTGACATGATCACTCCCAGGTCTTTGACATTAGTTTTTCGCTCTATTGTGTGGTTGGAATTTGTTTTATACTCCGATGTAGTTTTAATTTCCTCACGTTTTCCGTATCTGAGTAATTGAAATTTCTCATCATTGAACTTCATATTATTTTCTGCAGCCCATTTAAAGATTTGGTTGATGTCTGCTTGGAGTCTTGCAGTGTCTTCAACGGTGGACACTGTCATGCAGATTCGGGTGTCATGTGCAAAGGAAGACACGGCACTGTGGCTGATATCCCTGTCTATGTCCGATATAAGGATGAGGAACAGGATGGGAGCAAGTACTGTGCCTTGTGGAACAGAGCTTTTCACAGTAGCTGCCTCAGACTTTACTCTGTTGACTTCTACTCTTTGTGTTCTATTTGTTAGAAAATTATAGATCCATGTACCAACTTTTCCTGTTATTCCTTTATCACGCATTTTGTGTGCTATCACACCATGGTCACACTTGTCAAAGGCTTTTGCAAAGTCTGTGTATATAACATCTGCATTCTGTTTGTCCTCTAGAGCATCCAGGACCTTGTCGTAGTGGTCCAGTAGTTGGGACAGACAGGAGCGACCTGCTCTGGAGCGACCTGCTCTAAACCCATGATGCCCTGGGTTTTGTAATTGATGGGTATCTAGATGAGTGGCGATCTTGCTTCTTAGAACCCTTTCAAAGATTTTTATGATATGGGACGTTAGTGCTATTGGTCCTGATCCAGGTCCTGGGCCATGTCATGACATGGATTACCACTGATACCTTCTGCCTTGCCTCAGAGACTTTCCCCTCCTGTCTGTTGCTGTCTTGCAACATTACATAGCTCCTGAAGACGCACGAGGATGCGAAAGATCTTCAGCTAAAGATTTCCATCCCCATATGGCATCTTCTGTATTGTTAAGATCACCTGTTTGCGATTGTATTATATATATATATATATATATATATATATATATATATATATATATATATATATATATATATATATATATATATATATATATATATATATATATATATATATATATATATAAGGTTTACAGTCTAATATGCGCACTGATATTCTATCTGGTTCTTCCTCTGCTATAAGATAAGTGTTAGATGTTTTTCTTTACGTATTTTCCTCTTGATAGCACTGATGAAGACAGTGAGGATGGCCAGAGTTTGCTACCATCTGCAGCTCACAAGACTGCCATTCCCACGAGGCCCCTGGGGTGGGGAAGATGGCAGACCAGAGGCCTAGCTTCTCCCTACGAGCCCCGTGAGGGCGAGGAACGTGGCTTGGCCTGGGGACAGTTGGTCCCAGAAGATGAGGAGGTACTTGTACCTCCTCCCATGGCAGATATAGGTCTCAGACACTCCTAAGACAGGGACCCAAGGCCGGATCACCCTCTGGAAAAGACCCGGACCGGGAGAGTACCGGCGTATCAAGAAGCCGAAAATAAAATAGTTATAACTATGATTATAATTTTTAAAGAGGGTGGAACAGTAAGCCAGTGGAAGGCTTCAGTCAGATGACCAAAAGTTCCAGCTGTGGGTCATGATATGACTAAGACCAGCGTCAGGAAACACTTGTCCTGTTTCCTGTCCAGAGCCTAACCTAGCCTATTAGCATAGAATATGTACCCTGAGAGGAGCATTCCCCGCAGCATATATATGCTGAGATTATTATTATTATAATCAAAAGAAGCGCTAAACCACAGGGTCATACAGCTCCGCATATATATATACTGAGAGTTTGCTTTTATCCTATTTTAGGAATTAAATTCTTGTCTCGTGGTTGATAGGCTTCAAACTTCATTAACCAACGAACCTTAGCCAATAATTATTGGCTGGGTGGCTAACACTCCTTACCCCAGGTTATCCTGGGTGGCTAACACTCCCTACCCCGGGTTAAACAAACGTAATGTTAGCACTGTCAAGAAGCGCTAACTATAGCGAGGTTCTCGCTACACACACGGGGCAACATTGCAGTGCCTGAGAAATATAAACATCAGTTTGTCTCAGGACGTCAACAGAGAAGGTTGTGTCGCTCTTCTTCTCGCTGTGAGTCCAACATTTGCCTCATTTTTCTCATTTAATATGCATTAATTAGTGTCCTATGCATATATGTATAATACTATATTTCCCAACAGTAATTATGTATAGTACTGTAAATACGAAGAATATTTAAGGTTAATATATTCTGGAGCAAGCACTAGAGTCGTATGGGTTATACATTGGTAGGGGAAGGGGTGGTAATGAGGATCGATCCAAGGAAGAGGGAGGTGGTTCCAATTCCCTGGATGAAGAGACCTTGAACAGCAGCGAGGCTCCTCCCTTTACAATATTTATTTTAAGGTTTGGCAATCTCATTCCCGCTGAGGTTAAGTTTGTTGACGAGTGAGAGGAACACTTTGAGTATTATTTGTATCTTTTACACTCACATGTGGCCCAGGAGCTGTGACTCGACCTCTTCAACCACAAACAGGTGAGTACACACGTTTACACACAGGCAGGTAGCATACACAGCTTTAAGAAGAGGTATGATGAAGCTCATGGAGCAGGGAGAGCGTGGACCTATTAGCAACTAGTGAAGAGGCGGGGCCAGGAGCTATGAATCGACCCCTACAACCACAATTAAGTGAGTACACGTGTGGAGGACCAGGCAGGTAGAAGGCACTGCAACTGATCAGGGAATACCTGTCAGGAAGACAACAGTGAGTCATGGTACGTGGCGAGGTGTCAGAGTGGGCGCCGGTGACGAGTGGGGTTCCACAGGGGTCAGTCCTAGGACCAGTGCCGTTTCTGGTATTTGTGAACGACATGACGGAAGGAATAGACTCTGAAGTGTCCCTGTTTGCAGATGATGTGACGTTGATGAGGAGAATTCAATCGGACGAGGACCAGGCAGAACTACAAAGGGATCTGGACAGCCTGGTCCAGAAATTGGCTCCTGGAGTTCAACCCCACCAAATGCAAAGTCATGAAGATCGGGAAGGTTAAAGAAGACCGCAGACAGAGAACGGTCTTGGGGGCCAAAGATTACAAACCTCACTCAAGTAAAAAAGATCTTGAAGTGTGTATAATACCGAGCACATCTCCTGAGGCGCACATCAACCAAATAACTGCTGCAGCATACGGGCGACTAGAGAACCTAAGAATAGCATTCCGACATCTTAGTTATGAGTCGTTCCGGACCCTGTACACCGTGTACGTAAGGCCTGTATTGGAGTATGCAGCACCAGTTTGGAACCCACACCTGGTCAAGCACGTCTAGAACGAGACTAGTCCCAGAGCTAAAGGGTATGTCCTACGAGGAGAGGTTAAGGAAAATCGATCTGACGACACTGGAGGACAGGAGAGATATTGGGGACATGATAACGACATATAAAATACTGAGAGGAATTGACAAGGTGGACAGAGACAGAATGTTCCAGAGAGGGACACAGCAACAAGGGGACACAGTTGGAAGTTGAAGACTCAGATGAATCACAGGGATGTTAGGAAGTATTTCTTCAGTGTGGTCAGGAAGTGAAACAATCTGGAGAGTGATGTAGTGGAGACAGGTTCCATACATAGCTTTAAGAATAAATATAATAAAGCTCATGGAGCAGGGAGAGAGTGGACCTAGTGGCGACCAGTGAAGAGGCGGGGCCAGGAGCTGTGAATGACCCTGCAACCATAAATAGGTGAGTACACACAAACACACACATATCTAAGTAGTGATTCAAAATTCTGTTCACCGTGTACGTCACTCCCATACTGGAGTACGCAGCACCAGTATTGAACCCACACCTGATGCTGCATACCCCATCCAGTACCTCAGCTAAGGCACTGATTACCTCATCTTATGTATATAGTTCTACTGTCTTCCAATTATGTCCTTGAATTTGTACTGATAAAGCCACTGGAGGGCGAAACGTCTACAAATTAAAGATACCCAGATGTTGCTCATGTGTCTAATTATTCATCTTGTTTGTATTCTTTACTATTTACCAAACAATCTTCGTCGACTTGCCCTGACCCTTGAGCGGAAACCTTAATCTGAAGGCCTGGCCTGACTTATCCCCGAAAAGATAAGGTTGTCAGGAAGACTGACAGTCACAATACTGTGGGTGGAACAAGTAACCCACAATACCTTGGCTGGAACAATTCATAAATAACTCACAATACCTTGGCTGGAACAATTCATAAATTTGCGGGTTATTTGTGAAAAAATTGGCAGAAATTACTTCTCCCTGATCATACCTTCAGTTGACAGGCCAGACTGATCCCTGGGGGCATGCCATTGTTGTCATGGTAGCATGACTGGGCGGTGGTATGTTTTTTTAATCAAGTACTGTGTCATAGTCAGTTGGTATTCCCCCCCCATCCCATTTAACGTGCCTATGACAGCATACAGTGACCATAACGAGCAGTGATGAATCTAGCCCGTGTGCTAGATATGGCTAGGCTGCCTTCAGAAGCTGCCACTCCCAGCACCTCCATCAGACGCCTTCAGCAGTTAGGTTAGGTAACGCTCGTCAGGAAACAGCACAAGTGTTTCCTGACGCTGGTCTTAGTAATATGACCCACAACTTTTGGTCATCTGACCGAGGACTTCCACTGGCTTACCCCTCCATCCATTTATAACAGTTATTACAGATTATAATAGTCTTCAACTTTCACCAGAATGGTCTACTAGTCCTGCTTTCACTAATAGAAAAGTTTGACTTTCTAGATTCCTTTTCCTTTACTTATTATATGTGATGTTTTAGTATTTATTTATGATGTTTTTATCATTTTTATTATCTGTTTATGCTGGTTTCTTACCATACTTTAATATTTTCCCTTGTTTATTGATACGATTTAAAACAATTCCGACAATGTTTGTGTCTTAGTCCTCAAACACCTCGTTGTTGTGGTGTTTATCCCATGTAAACAAAAAATATACACAAAATATACACAAATAACCCGCACATAGGAAGAGAGGATCTTACGAGGATCTTACAAAGTCACACTGTGACTTTGTAAACGGCCCAAGGTATATGTGCATTGTTCCAGTCACGGTATTCTGCCTTTTTGTTCTTTAATCCAAAAAAAAACTTACAAGATTTTCTCCCAAGGTCATTATTTATGCCTACGAGGCAGAATGCCGCTTTTCCTCAAAGATTCTCTACCAGAGAATCCTAAGACACAAAAGTGTTATCTTAAACAACAGCCACTCGCCCCTGACCTTATACTAGGGAAAGGCGTACTACAAGGCTGCTTCTTTGGTCCTAACCTATTCCCCATAGCTATTATTAAACAACATCCTCTCGCCCCTGACCTTATACTAGGGGAAGGCGTTCAACAAGGCTGCTTCTTTGGTCCTAACCTATTCCTCATAGCTATTATTAACCTTTACGTCTGTTCTTCCCATGAATATCCAACCATCATTATCTCTGTATATGATTATGGTATGGTGTAATCATTTACAGAATAATAATGACTGGATATTTGATGGAGAGTGTAGATACGGCCGCCTCGTTGTTATGTGCCACTTTCCAAGACCCTATAGACTGCATGGTAGTTTCACATGGGTCAAGATAAGATTTTGTTGGAGTTTTTAGCCCTGGAGGGTTAGCCACCCAGGATAAGCCAAGATAGGCAGTGCTTCATCGAGGACTGTCTGTCTTATTTCCATTGTGGTCCTTCAATCTTGTGCCCCAGGATGCCACCCACACCAGTCGACTAATACTTGGGTACCTACTTACTGCTAGATGAACAGGGACAGCAGGTGTAAGGAAACTAACACCAGGTACCTACTTACTGCTAGATGAACAGGGGCAGCTTGTAAATGAATTATGGTAAGATAACACTTCATAGCTTGTAAATGAATTATGGTAAGATAACACTTGTAAATCAACTGATAACACTTGTAAATCAATTGATAACACTTGTAAATCAACTGATAACACTTTTAAATCAACTGATAACACTTGTAAATCAACTGATAACACTTGTAAATCAATTGATAACACTTGTAAATCAACTGATAACACTTGTAAATCAACTGATAACACTTGTAAATCAACTGATAACACCTATTATTTCATAAAATAAAATTTTTGAAAAAAAAATAATTAAAAAATAAAGGTAGACATTCAAGGGAATAGAGATAACTGGAAGCAGATCAGAGATAGTACAAAGCTATTAGGGTGAACATGACTCCAAGCATGTCTCTCTGGGATCCTAATTACACGTCAGACATCAGTGGCTTGTTCATAGCTGTCAGACGTCAGGAGTGATGCTTCCAGGTATGTAACCCAGCAGGGTATCAATCAAGGGGAAAAGAATTCATTAGTTCCCTTTTTCTCTCTCTCTCTCTTCTCTCTCTCTCTCTCTCTCTCTCTCTCTCTCTCTCTCTCTCTCTCTCTCTCTCTCTCTCTCTCTCTCTCTCTCTCTCTCTCTCTCTCTCTTCTCTCTCTCTCTCTTTCTCTCTCTCTCTCTCTCTCTCTCTCTCTCTTTCTCTCTCTCTCTCTCTCTCTCTCTCTCTCTCTCTCTCTCTTCTCTCCTCTCTCTCTCTCTCTCTCTGCTTCTCTCTCTCTCTCCTCCCTCCCTCCTCCGTAATTACTAGTATTCCCCAGGGTACGCGGGTGGGTGTCGCGGATATGCAACACACGACGGGACGCGACGTAATTATAATGCAGCAGCAGCAGCTGGTCTGCCCAGAGTTACTCGCTCACTGTAATTATTTACACAGACCCTCACTGTATCCTACACTGCTGCAGTGACCTGCTCATCCTCACCACCCTGCCTCACCCTCAGGGCCTTCACACTTCTTTCTGAATTATGAAATAATAATAATAATAATAATAATAATAATAATAATAATAATAATAATAATAATAATAAAAATAATGAAGAATTACTAAATATTAATTCCCATCATGATCTGACGACACTTAAACACTTATTAATGGCTACTAAGATTCACTACAGCATTTTTTCCAGTGTTGCCAAGTACCGTCTTCAGGCAGGTAAGAACGTAAAGACACAAGGTAAATATTTAATGTAAGTGTGGCACTCCTGGTTGGCGAAAGCACTGCTAGTTCCACCGATCAACCAGACTGTTGTGGCTGTGTATGCAAGCAGGCTACTAACAAAAACAGCTTGGTTGTTTTGACACAGTAAGTTCAGTACTCTGCCTGCTACAAGTACCTGGCCAGATACAGTAAGTCCAGTACTCTGCCTGCTACGAGTACCTGGCCAGACACAGTAAGTCCAGTACTCTGCCTGCTACGAGTACCTGGCCAGACACAGTAAGTCCAGTACTCTGCCTGCTACGAGTACCTGGCCAGACACAGTAAGTTCAGTACTCTGCCTGCTACAAGTACCTGGCCAGACACAGTAAGTTCAGTACTCTGCCTGCTACGAGTACCTGGCCAGACACAGTAAGTCCAGTACTCTGCCTGCTACGAGTACCTGGCCAGACACAGTAAGTCAGTACTCTGCCTGCTACAGTACCTGGCCAGACACAGTAAGTCCAGTACTCTGCCTGCTCAAGTACCTGGCCAGACACAGTAAGTTCAGTACTTGCCTGCTACAAGTACCTGGCCAGACACAGTAAGTCAGTACTCTGCCTGCTACAAGTACCTGGCCAGACACAGTAAGTCCAGTACTCTGCCTGCTACAGTACCTGGCCAGACACAGTAAGTCCAGTACTCTGCCTGCTACGAGTACCTGGCCAGACACAGTAGTCAGTACTTGCTGCTACAGACCTGGCCAGACACAGTAAGTTCAGTACTCTGCTGCTAAGTACCTGGCCAGACACAGTAAGTTCAGTATCTGCCTGCTACAGTACCTGGCCAGACACAGTAAGTCCAGTACTCTGCCTGCTACAGTACCTCCAGACACAGAGTTCAGTACTCTGCCTGCTACAAGTACTGGCCAGACACAGTAAGTCAGTACTCTGCCTGCTACAAGTACCTGGCCAGACACAGTAAGTTCAGTACTCTGCCTGCTACAGTACCTGGCCAGACACAGTAAGTCAGTACTCTGCCTGCTACAGTACCTGGCCAGACACAGTAAGTCCAGTACTTGCCTGCTACAGTACCTGGCCAGACACGTAAGTCAGTACTCTCCTGCTACAAGTCCTGGCCAGACACAGTAAGTCAGTACTCTGCCTGCTCAGTACCTGGCCAGACACAGTAAGTCAGTACTCTGCCTGCTACAGTACCTGGCCAGACACAGTAAGTTCAGTACTCTGCCTGCTACAAGTACTGGCCAGACCAGTAAGTCAGTACTCTGCCCGAGTACTGGCCAGACACAGTAAGTCAGTACTCTGCCTGCTACAGTACTGGCCAGACAGTAAGTCAGTACTCTGCCTGCTACAAGTACTGGCCAGACACAGTAAGTCCAGTACTCTGCCTGCTACGAGTACCTGGCCAGACACAGTAAGTTCAGTACTCTGCCTGCTACGAGTACCTGGCCAGACACAGTAAGTCCAGTACTCTGCCTGCTACGAGTACCTGGCCAGACACAGTAAGTTCAGTACTCTGCCTGCTACAAGTATCTGGCCAGACACAGTATGTCCAGTACTCTGCCTGCTACAAGTACCTGGCCAGACACAGTAAGTTCAGTACTCTGCCTGCTACAAGTACCTGGCCAGACACAGTAAGTCCAGTACTCTGCCTGCTACGAGTACCTGGCCAGACACAGTAAGTCCAGTACTCTGCCTGCTACAAGTATCTGGCCAGACACAGTAAGTCCAGTACTCTGCCTGCTACGAGTACCTGGCCAGACACAGTAAGTCCAGTACTCTGCCTGCTACAAGTACCTGGCCAGACACAGTAAGTTCAGTACTCTGCCTGCTACACGTATCTGGCCAGACACAGTAAGTTCAGTACTCTGCCTGCTACAAGTACCTGGCCAGATACAGTAAGTTCAGTACTCTGCCTGCTACATGTACCTGGCCAGACACAGTAAGTTCAGTACTCTGCCTGCTACAAGTACCTGGCCAGATACAGTAAGTTCAGTACTCTGCCTGCTACATGTACCTGGCCAGACACAGTAAGTTCAGTACTCTGCCTGCTACGAGTACCTGGCCAGACACAGTAAGTTCAGTACTCTGCCTGCTACAAGTACCTGGCCAGACACAGTAAGTCCAGTACTCTGCCTGCTACGAGTACCTGGCCAGACACAGTAAGTTCAGTACTCTGCCTGCTACAAGTACCTGGCCAGACACAGTAAGTTCAGTACTCTGCCTGCTACGAGTACCTGGCTAGACACAGTAAATCCAGTACTCTGCCTGCTACGAGTACCTGGCCAGACACAGTAAGTCCAGTACTCTGCCTGCTACGAGTACCTGGCTAGACACAGTAAATCCAGTACACTACCTGTTACAAGTACCTGGCCAGCAATGCTGTGATGGCACTCTTCTCTTTCCACATACACAGGGGCCAGGAGCTGTGACTCGACCCCTGCAAACAAATCGGTGAATGCACACATCTTCACAGAGAAACTGCCTATGTATATATATGATCTATTCTCATATTGACATATTTATACTGGCATGTTTATACCTTGATAAACTAGACCACTTGTCAAGCTGTCAGAAATAGAAAGGTGTCGTTGAGATGTTTAGATTTTGATAGTGAGAGGGATGCTTAGATTTTGAAAGTGAGAGGGATGTTTAGATTTTGAAAGTGAGAGGGATGCTTAGATTTAGAAAGTGAGAGGGATGCTTTGATTTAAAAAGTGAGAGGGATGCTTAGATTTAGAAAGTGAGAGGGATGCTTAGATTTAGAAAGTGAGAGGGATGCTTAGATTTAGAAAGTGAGAGGGATGCTTAGATTTAGTTGTAGAAGGACCTGTGTGTGGATCAAGAACTTCCATTGATCACTTAAGTCAAGAATGCTTAGATATCACAGTGTAAGTGGGACACAAGATCCCACCAGTTGGTACACTCGACTGAAGAAGTCTCTTTTATAGACGAAACATTTTGGTCAAGAGAAGACAAGAAAGTTTAGGTAAGACCCCATGTGAGGTGAGCTGGAGAGGTGGGACAGGTGAAGAATAGCGTTGGAGAGGTGTGTTCACAGTCGTAGGGAAAGTGCCAGGGCTTAACCATCAGCTAGGCGATCGTGGGACAGACTTAAGAATCAGGAAGGGTAGGCTCAGTTGCCACGGTCTTGTGGAGGTTGGAGGTCTTCAGTCTTGACAAGCTGGCGGCAGGTTAGGTCGCAGGTCAGGGCAGGTAGGTAGGAACATCAGAGGGCAGCATACTGGTGGTGTTATTTGACGTGATAAAGGTGGCAGGTTTGCAGAAGAGCCATTCTCAAATTTCTTGAAGTTGCTCCTAGAAAGGTGGTAAAGTTTTGTCTTGTTTCCAAATGTGAATCGTAGAGGCTTGAGGAATTCCAGAACTTGGGTGAGTGTGAAGTGAAGAGGTTGTTCCAGGAGAACTTGACAGTTTCTGCACCGAGAGCTTTGTAGAGTTCAGTGCAGGTCATGGTATCAGTGTTTGATGGAGCAGTGTAGACGGTAAGTCTTTCCCATGTTGGTGTTCTAGAGTCGTCAATATCTTCTTCTGACGTGAATTCAGTAGACGAGTCTACCATAGTGCTAGCAGGTGACTGAGGGTCGACAGGAGAAGTGGAGAGGTGTACTGGAGGTGTAGCATCAGGTTGGGAGGCTGTGGTCGAGGCAGCATGTGCGGTGGTGTGTGAGGTTGTGGGAGGTGCAGGAGCAGCTGCTTGGGGGCAGTAGGAGACAGGTCAGCAGGTGTAGTGAAGTTAACTACGTTAGGAAGAATCCTGAGGATGTCAGCTGAAGGTGTGCAGTCAGGAAAAACAAAGGCAGGCATGTTGTTGGTGGTGGTGTTGAATGTGCCTGGTTTGGCAACATACACCATGCAATACAGCTCCTTGGAAGGAGTCGCGTCCGGAAGTGGAGAGAGGGAGGTGCTGGATAGAGATGATTGTTGTGAACCTTGAACAATTTTCTTGGTATCAGACTGTAGTTTTGTTATGGCGGCATATGTCGGCGATTTGGGGCTGTTCTTCTTAGCTTTTTCTTTAGTTTTCTTGGTCAACACTTCCTTCCTTAGTGGGCATTTGGCTGCAAGGGTATGGTGAGTGCCCATGCAGTTGAGGCAGGTTGGAGTGCCATTGGTGGTAGAACAGGCTTTGAAATCGTGATCTTTTCCGCAGTTGGAGCAGAATTTCTTGTCTTTAATGGGACATTTGGTCGTTGAGTTCCAGCAGCAGGGTGAGACATGAGCGAAACGTTCTGATTCTATTTGTCGTGGATGAATATGGTAGTAGGAGATGGCTAGGCCATCAGACAGTGCCCTGGTAGCGGGTTCTATCCCCGCCCGTTTCGGTCCTGGGACCTTGATCACTTCTAACACACAGAGGTTAAATAGACAGTATATAAATGCGGAGAGTGAGGTGTGAGTGGCAGAGTGACATGAAGAATGACATGTTGAGATGAGGACAGGTAGACAATGTGATCACGTGACTCATGTGTTGTTTGCTAGGTGATCACGTGACTCCTGTGTTGTTAGCTAGGTGATCACGTGACTCCTGTGTTGTTAGCTAGGTGATCACGTGACTCCTGTGTTGTTAGCTAGGTGATCACGTGACTCCTGTGTTGTTACCTAGGTGTTCACGTGACTCCTGTGTTGTTAGCTAGGTGATCACGTGACTCCTGTGTTGTTACCTAGGTGATCACGTGACTCCTGTGTTGTTAGCTAGGTGATCACGTGACTCCTGTGTTGTTAGGTAGGTGATCACGTGACTCCTGTGTTGTTACCTAGGTGATCACGTGACTCCTGTGTTGTTAGGTAGGTGATCACGTGACTCCTGTGTTGTTAGGTAGGTGATCACGTGACTCCTGTGTTGTTACCTAGGTGATCACGTGACTCCTGTGTTGTTACCTAGGTGATCACGTGACTCCTGTGTTGTTACCTAGGTGATCACGTGACTCCTGTGTTGTTACCTAGGTGATCACTTGACTCCTGTGTCGTTTGCTAGGGGATGCTGCGTCGGGTTCAGTATCATATATATTAATGTTTTGAAGATTGCAATGTTGCATTGCATGGTGTCAGTGACAACCATTAGCGAGGCTTCCAGACATGGTTGCGTCTTAGATGGCGTCTTTCTAAGCAAATCTCTTAGTATCTATTACCAAAGTTTATACCATCTGCACCACTGTTGCTGTATCTAGTTTTAGTAAATAAATACCTCTATCTAGACCGGGGTACCAGCACCACTGTTGCTGTATTTAGTATTGATAAATAAAGCGTTTACGAGGTAAGCGAGGAACACCTTGCCTTAGTTGCTAAAAAATATAGGAAAGTCATGGACACTTGCATTAATTCATATATGCTATATCACCATTGCTACCAAATGTGTGTGTATTTGTGTCAGAGAGATACGCTGGTAACTGATAAAGAATCTGATATCAAGTGGCTGCTCAGATACCAGTGTTGGCGTGTGAGATTGTGAAGGTGAGTGGCACAGGTTAAAGTGGATTTTGAGAGTATGTGTAAGTGAAGCCAAGTGTAAAGTGGAGGCAGAAGAGACTAGTAGACAAGGGGAACCATCTGCCAAGTATAGTAACTGAGGCTAACACATTGTATAGCTAACATACATGTACCTAGTACTGTAACATGCATGTACCTAGTACTGTAACATGCATGTACCTAGTACTGTAACATGCATGTACCTAGTACTGTAACATGCATGTACCTAGTACTGTAACATACATATACCTAGTACTGTAACATACATGTACCTAATACTGTAACATACATGTACCTAGTACTGTAACATACATGTACCTAGTACTGTAACATACATGTACCTAGTACTGTAACATACATGTACCTAGTACTGTAACATACATGTACCTAGTACTGTAACATACATGTACCTAGTACTGTAACATGCATGTACCTAGTACTGTAATATACATATACCTAGTACTGTAACATGCATGTACCTAGTACTGTAACATACATGTACCTAGTACTGTAACATACATGTACCTAGTACTGTAACATACATGTACCTAGTACTGTAACATGCATGTACCTAGTACTGTAACATACATATTCCTAGTACTGTAACATACATGTACCTAGTACTGTAACATACATGTACCTAGTACTGTAACATACATGTACCTAGTACTGTAACATACATGTACCTAGTACTGTAACATACATGTACCTAGTACTGTAACATACATGTACCTAGTACTGTAACATACATGTACCTAGTACTGTAACATGCATGTACCTAGTACTGTAATATACATATACCTAGTACTGTAACATGCATGTACCTAGTACTGTAACATACATGTACCTAGTACTGTAACATACATGTACCTAGTACTGTAACATACATGTACCTAGTACTGTAACATGCATGTACCTAGTACTGTAACATGCATGTACCTAGTACTGTAACATACATGTACCTAGTACTGTAACATACATGTACCTAGTACTGTAACATACATGTACCTAGTACTGTAACATGCATGTACCTAGTACTGTAACATACATGTACCTAGTACTGTAACATACATGTACCTAGTACTGTAACATACATGTACCTAGTACTGTAACATACATGTACCTAGTACTGTAACATACATGTACCTAGTACTGTAACATGCATGTACCTAGTACTGTAATATACATATACCTAGTACTGTAACATGCATGTACCTAGTACTGTAACATACATGTACCTAGTACTGTAACATACATGTACCTAGTACTGTAACATACATGTACCTAGTACTGTAACATACATGTACCTAGTACTGTAACATACATGTACCTAGTACTGTAACATACATGTACCTAGTACTGTAACATACATGTACCTAGTACTGTACATACATGTACCTAGTACTGTAACATACATGTACCTATCTGTAACATCATTACCTAGTACTGTAACATACATGTACCTAGTACTGTAACATACATGTACCTAGTACTGTAACATACATGTACCTAGTACTGTAACATACATGTACCTAGTACTGTAAATACTGTACCTAGTACTGTAACATACATGTACCTAGTACTGTAACATCATGTACCTAGTACTGTACATACATGTACCTAGTACTGTAACATACATGTACCTAGTACTGTAACATCATGTACCTAGTCTGTACATACCATTAAATGTACCTAGTACTGTAATACATGTACCTAGTACTGTAACATACATGTACCTAGTACTGTAACATACATGTACCTAGTACTGTAACATACATGACTAGTACTGTAACATTACATGTACTCTAGTACTGTAACATACATGTACCTAGTACTGTAACATACATGTACCTAGTACTGTAACATACATGTACCTAGTACTGTAACATACATGTACCTAGTACTGTAACATACATGTACCTAGTACTGTAACATACATGTACCTAGTACTGTAACATACATGTACCTAGTACTGTAACATACATGTACCTAGTACTGTAACATACATGTACTTAGTACTGTAACATACATGTACCTAGTACTGTAACATACATGTACCTAGTACTGTAACATACATGTACCTAGTACTGTAACATACATGTACCTAGTACTGTGATTTGTACAAGAATGGTATATAACACCGTCAAGATGAAAGTTAAGACACATGAGCAACATCTGGGTGTCTTGGAGACGTTTCGCCCTCCAGTGGCTTTATCAATACAAATTCAAGAACATAATTGGAAGACAGTAGAACTATATACAGAAGCTGAGGTAATCAGTGCCTCAGTCTTGGAGTTGGTGTCAAGAGCACCGTAGTTGTGGAGGTTCTGGAGCACAGGTAAGGAGGCTGGCACTTATAAGTAAGTGCCAGCCACTGGAGGGCGAAACGTCTACAATAAAGATACCCAGATGTTGCACATGTCTATATCTCCATACTGTGATTTGATCCTCTTTTTAGTGTTAATGCAAATAACTCAGTTAACATTATTCCTAGTACTATATCTCCTTGTATTCTAACTGATGCTCACACAGTTGAGTTACTTACCTATTTGAACTTTTAAATAATATCATAAGAACACCAATGTAACTAAGTCACTGTGAGTTTTTTGGGTTTATCCTAGAGGGTAATATACAGATGCTGGTATAAACCTCGGTACCAGATACCCACACTGGTTTAGACAGGTGAGCAAACGCTAGGATGTATTTAATAGCTAACATTCCGGTCCTGGAACCTTGATTACGTGTCTTTCTAGATACATATGCTGCTATGTATGATAATTTATGTATCTGTATTTATGTGTACCTGTACCAGAATTACCTTACCATGTAGCAGGTTAGATTTACTAGGGAGACGAGGTGGCGTTGAGAATCCACCTGGTATGAACCGATGTCTTCTTCTGTGACTAAGTGGTCAGTCCACTTAGCCAGTAGGTCTCCTGCAGTGCTCCTTCTTTCCTTACGTCCTCTCTATTCTTGTCTAATCTAGATCACGCTGCGCAGTCCTGGTCTCCATAACACGACCTGCTATGAAACTTACGGGTTTAGCGGTTACCCGTGAATATTACCTCTTTTCCTATCATTGTTTATTTCTGGTATGCTTTACTGGTATGGTGTAGCCAGCTGATATGCGTTATTGGTCTGGTGTAGCCAGCTGGTATGCGTTACAAGTGTGGTGTGACCAGCTGTTATGTTACAGGTGTGGTGTGACCAGTTGTTGTGTTACAGGTGTTCGAGCCTGCAGTATGGTGGTGGCTAAGGTGTGGGTGCTGAAGAGGAGACCTGTGGGTGAACCAGCTGTGGAAGACTTCCAGCTGGTAGATGAGGAACTGCCCCCCTGTGCAGATGGTGGTGAGTTTGTGTGTGTAAGTGTATGTGCGTGTATATGTTTGTATATGCGTATATGTTTGCGTATCATTAGATAAAAATGCGTTTTGTAGGTCTGCGTAATCTAACTTAATAATAATAACAATATTAATAATAATTAATATTAATTATAAAGAATAATAATAATCATCAATATTATTATCAATAATGATTAGAATAATGGTTACAAAGGCTGTCAGATCACATTTAACCTTCAATATTGACATGTTCTCTCAAACCCTCGTGCCTTATACCTCACTCTAAAGCATATATATACCCTCTGTGTCCATGTTTAGTAACGGCTTGACAAAGCTCCTGGAGAGCGAAACGTCGCCACAATAAGAATGTCACATGAGTTGCACCTGTGTTCATTTGCCTAACATTAAAAATGCTCACAACAAAAGCGTCAATAACTATTTTAATGGTAACAGTAGTGAAAAATAGCCTGGGGTTACCCACAGGATGTTGCAAGACATTTGTGTAAAGTTCATGACATTTATTGAAGGGAACATTTCGCCTGTATAGGTGAAACGTTTCATCAATAAATATATCCAGCTTTTACACATGTGTATTAATCATCATCTGTAAATAACGTGTCTTTATTCCAAAGTAAAGATAGTGCCTATGCCATATTCATTTTTTGAGGAGGGAGGGTGTTAGCCAGTGCTGAACTAAGATTGTACACCTGTACAGATGTGTTGGTGACAGCTGTGTACCTGAGTGTGGACCCTTATATGAGGTACAGAACTCGCCAGGTGCCTCTCAACACTACCATGGTTGGCTCGCAAGTGGCCAGGTAAGTGGCACTTCCCTGGGTAAGTGGCACTTCCCTCTATGTATAATCATTGTCACCTTGTCTGTTTTCTAAGGTCATTATCAAAACACAAGGCAGGTCATTATCAAAACACAAGGCAGGTCCTTATCAAAACACAAAGGCAGGTCATTATCAAAACACAAGGCAGGTCCTTATCAAAACACAAGGCAGGTCCTTATCAAAACACAAGGCAGGTGTTTATCAAAACACAAGGCAGGTCATTATCAAAACACAAGGCAGGTCATTATCAAAACACAAGGCAGGTCCTTATCAAAACACAAGGCAGGTGTTTATCAAAACACAAGGCAGGTCATTATCAAAACACAAGGCAGGTCATTATCAAAACACAAGGCAGGTCCTTATCAAAACACAAGGCAGGTCCTTATCAAAACAAAAGGGGTGTAATTCAATAGTATTTGAGGGGAATCTGGAACGATGAGAAGCTGAAAGACAAGAATAGAATCTTAAACACTGTCGAAGGTGAGATGGAAGATCTGGAAAACGTTGCAGGGGATCCACTAGTGGTAGTAAGAAGGCAGGTCCCTCTGGAATCCAACCCTTCTCACACAACTAGTAGTTACGTGGTGAATAAAAGACGTCTTCTGTACCAAGATACAGTTGTGCTGTAGTGTTGCGTTACAGTATTTTATACAAATTTCAACATAACAGTTAAGTGGTGTTCCATTCGCTAATTGGCAGCTGAGTAGAAGTGGGTATCATGACATGTTATCTAACACATGCACTTTACCCCTGTCAATCAGGCTCACTCTTCTGTTATTCTACCCTCATATCAGCTATCTAGACAGCTGAAGTATGTAACTTTCTTAGCACACACCTGACAGGTTTTTCTCAAACCCAAACCCTATAACAAAAATATATACCCAACCCATTTTCAATGCTACCCAAACAATTAGCTTAGGTAACCCTATGAACTCATGTCGTACACTACTGGAAGGAAGCCTTTGAAGCCTCAGTAGATAGTAAACCCTTGGGTATCTTTATTGAGGAAAAGTTTCTCCACACAGTGGCTTCATCAGTCCATACAAAGGAGAATCGTGAAGAACAGGAGGATGTGAGGTTGTCAGTCCCTCAATCTTGAGTCGATGTTGTCAGTCCATCAATCTTGAATAGAATAACAGCATATGAGCAGAGGGAGCTTATATACTGTAGAGCAGTTGTAGAAGGTGTCACATTTGTTCAATGTGGAAGTAGGTCGTGCCCAAGGAATAGGCAAGCGAAGAAATCCCTGTATGACAGGACGAAGGTGAGGGAAAAGGTAGGACCTCTGAAAATTGGGAATGGACAGCTGACGGATAACGAACTGGAAATGTGTTCTCTATTTAATGACTATTTTTTGTCAGTCTTTACACAAGAAGACGTAAATGAGATTCCAGAAATTAACAATTATTCAGTTCCTGAAGAATTCAAATTAACTAATATTACTGTCACGAGGGACATGGTTATCAAACAGATAGATAAACTGAAGCAAAATAAGTCCCCGGGACCCGACGAGTTGTTTTCCAGGGTACTTAAAGAATGCAAAATGGAACTTAGTCAGCCATTAACGAATGTGTTTAATACGTCCATCCTAACTGGTGTTGTGCCAGAGATGTGGAAGATAGCTAATGTAGTTCCTATATTCAAATCAGGGGATAAGTCCATTCCATCAAATTACCGTCCAATAAGCCTCACGTCTATAGTAGGCAAATTATTAGAATCAATTATAGCTGATATTATCAGAAGTCACCTTGAAGAACATAATTTGATTAATGAATCTCAGCATGGGTTTACGAGAGGTCGTTCCTGCCTGACAAATTTACTGACGTTTTTCAATAAAACATTTGAGGCAGTAGACAGTGATAAAGAATATGATATAGTTTACTTGGATTTCAGTAAGGCCTTCGATAGAGTACCTCACAAGAGACTCTTAAGAAAGGTGGCAGCTCATGGTATAGGAGGTAAAGTTCTAGCATGGATAGAGGCATGGCTTACCAATAGAAAGCAGAGAGTTTCCATTAATGGGGTCAAATCTGAATGGGGATTTGTCACTAGTGGCGTTCCACAAGGATCAGTTTTGGGCCCATTGTTGTTCATAATTTACATTAATGACCTTGATGAAGGAATTGCAAGTGACATGAGTAAATTTGCTGATGATACAAAAATAGGCCGTATAATTCATTCTGAGGAGGATAACAGTGAACTCCAGGAGGATTTGGATAAATTAATGTCTTGGTCTGAAAAGTGGCAGATGAAGTTCAATGTGGACAAGTGTAAGGTGCTTGTCGTTGGTAATGAAAATATCCCTCGAATTTATAAACTAGGTGAAGTTGAGCTTGATCATACAGAATGTGAAAAAGACTTGGGAGTCATGGTAAGCAGAAATCTAAAGCCAAGACAACAGTGCCTAAGTGTGCGCAATAAGGCTAACAGATTACTAGGATTTATTTCAAGAAGTATAAGCAACAGAAGTCCAAAAGTTATTTTACAGCTCTATACATCACTAGTGAGACCTCATTTGGATTATGCAGCTCAGTTTTGGTCTCCTTACTACAGGATGGATATAGATTCATTGGAGAACATACAAAGAAGAATGACTAAAATGATTTACAGTATAAGAAATCTCCGTATGAAGATAGACTTAGAGCGTTGAATCTCCACTCTCTGGAGAGACGTAGAATGAGGGAGATATCATCGAGGTGTACAAGTGGATGATGGGCATAAACAAAGGAGATATTAATAAAATACTGAGGATATCGAACCAAGTAAGAACGAGAAATAACGGATTTAAATTGGATAAATTTAGATTTAGAAAGGACATAGGCAAGTACTGGTTTTCGAACAGAGTTGTAGATGCGTGGAACAATCTTCCGAGTACTGTGATAGAGGCTAGGACCTTGGGTGGCTTTAAAAAGAGATTGGACAAATATATGAGTGGGAGGGGCTGGGTTTGATTTGTGTCGTGAGTACGGGAATAAATTTTTAGGTAGTGGTGGTTTTGATAAGGACCTGCCTTGTATGGGCCAGTAGGCCTTCTGCAGTGTTCCTCCATTCTTATGTTCTTATGTTCTTATTAAGATACCAAGATGTTGCAGTGTCAGACAGGATGTGAATGAATGGTTCAGAGAACCGACGAGTTGGTAAATTAGACACATATGCAACACTTGGGTATCTTTATTGAGGAAACTTTCTCCACAACATCGACTCAAGATTGAGGGACTGACAACATCGACTCAAGATTGAGGGACTGACAACCTCACACTCCTCCTGTTCTTCACGATTCTCCTTTGTATGGACTGATGAAGCCACTGTGTGGCGAAACGTTTCCTCAATAAAGATACCCAAGTGTTGCATATGTGTCTAATTTACCAACTCGTCGGTTCTCTGAACCATTCATTCACAGATAGTAAACCCGCAGTGCAAGGCTTCTCGCTATCTTCAATAACCTATCGAAGTCTCCCAGTTCTCATGCGCTTTATAAATCAGTGGGTTTGGGTTTGAGAGGGACTTGCCTAGTATGGGCCAGTAGGCTCATACTAGGCCTAGCCTAGCTTTTGTTCCCACTATGTAACTATCATATAGTGAAGCAGCACAGAGTAGGTGTTCCCACTGTGTAACTATCATATAGAATAGTGTAGCAACACACTGCTGGTGTTCCCACAATGTAACTATCATATAGAATAGTGTAGCAACACACTGCTGGTGTTCCCACTGTGTAACTATCATATAGAATAGTGTAGCAACACTGCTGGTGTTCCCACTGTGTAACTATCATATAGAATAGTGTAGCAACACACTGCTGGTGTTCCCACTGTGTAACTATCATATTGAACATGTCAGTACACTGCTAATGTATCCAGATTTATTTAATACAACGTGCATCAGCCCCTCATTGATAACTGACCTACAGGGTGAGCGAGAGCAAGAACAGCAAGTGGCCAGTGGGAACATACATGGTGTGCTTTGCTGGATGGAGGACCCACACGGTGTACACGGCCAAGCAGCTTCAAGAAGCCGTTGTGGAGATGATCCATCCGCTGCCCGACCTCCAAGACCTACCCAAGAGTCTGAGTCTGGGCGTCGTGGGTATGCCTGGGTACGTCTAGGGCATTTAAGTTATTTCTAAATGCATTGATGATTAAAACATATGGGAGCCATGGTAAGCAGAAATCTAAAGCCAAGACAACAGTGCCTAAGTGTGCGCAATAAGGCTAACAGATTACTAGGATTTATTTCAAGAAGTATAAGCAACAGAAGTCCAAAAGTTATTTTACAGCTCTATACATCACTAGTGAGACCTCATTTGGATTATTGCAGCTCAGTTTTGGTCTCCTTACTACAGGATGGATATAGATTCATTGGAGAACATACAAAGAAGAATGACTAAAATGATTTACAGTATAAGAAATCTCCCGTATGAAGATAGACTTAGAGCGTTGAATCTCCACTCTCTGGAGAGACGTAGAATGAGGGGAGATATCATCGAGGTGTACAAGTGGATGATGGGCATAAACAAAGGAGATATTAATAAAATACTGAGGATATCGAACCAAGTAAGAACGAGAAATAACGGATTTAAATTGGATAAATTTAGATTTAGAAAGGACATAGGCAAGTACTGGTTTTCGAACAGAGTTGTAGATGCGTGGAACAATCTTCCGAGTAGGGTGATAGAGGCTAGGACCTTGGGTGGCTTTAAAAAGAGATTGGACAAATATATGAGTGGGAGGGGCTGGGTTTGATTAGTGTCGTGAGTACAGGAGTAAATTCTTAGGTAGTGGTGGTTTTGATAAGGACCTGCCTTGTATGGGCCAGTAGGCCTTCTGCAGTGCTCCTCCATTTTTATGTTCTTATGTTCTTATTACTTGGGTATCGATATTGTGGGAACGTTTCGCCCCACAGTGGGTTCCTCAGTCCAGTACAAAAGACTGGTGGAAAAATAAACACATAAGCAGTATAATGTGATCCTTTATTGACACGTTTCACGCAGTGTTATCGAGTCACAGACAGATCTGTCTGTGACTCGATAAAGCCACTGCGTGGGCGAAACGTTGTCAATAAAGGATCACATTATACTGCTTATGTGTTTATTTTTCCATTGTGTCGGTATTTTATACCATTTATTTCCACAAAAGACTGGTTGAAGATCAATGCCTCAGCCTGGAGTTGATGTGATCAACCCATCAGTCTTATCAAGATTGAATGACCGAGGGACTGATTAACTCTTTTTGATATTCGACCATTTTTCTCTGTATTGGACTGAGGAAAGCCACTGGTTGGTTTAACGCTTCCTCAGTAAAGATAGACTAGTGCTGAACTAGTGTCTAATTCATCAGCCCGTCTGTTCTCTGAACCAGGTATCTACATTCTTAGGTCTGTACACTAACACCAGTCCTCCCTTACTACTTCGATGTTTCGTAGGTTTTCGATGTTCCAATCCTCCCTCACTACTTCGATGTTACAGAGGTCTTCAATGTTCCAATCCTCCCTCACTACTTCGATGTTACAGAGGTCTTCAATGTTCCAATCCTCCCTCACTACTTCTATGTTACATAGGTCTTCAATGTTCCAATCCTCCATCACTACTTCGATGTTACAGAGGTCTTCAATGTTCCAATCCTCCCTCACTACTTCGATGTTACAGAGGTCTTCAATGTTCCAATCGTCCCTCACTACTTCGATGTTACAGAGGTCCTCAATGTTCCAATCGTCCCTCACTACTTCGATGTTACAGAGGTCTTCAATGTTCCAGTCCTCCCTCACTACTTCGATGTTCCTGAGATATTCAGTGTCCCTCCTTCACTCACTGCCTCGATGTTACTGAGGTCTGTCCACTAACTGGAGGCTTCCTTCCCACAGTAACACGGCCTACTTCGGGCTTCTTGAGCTGTGTAAGCCTCAGGCTGGAGAAACTGTCCTGGTGAACGCTGCTGCAGGAGCTGTGGGCAGCACTGTGGTGCAGATCGCTAAACTCAAAGGTCAGAACAATATTTATACCCATCCCTCACACTGCTTTCATTCATAGATAAAACTCGTGAAGGCAGAGATACAAACTTGAATAAATAAAAAAACAAGCTTTCACCGAGACAGTGTTTCGCTCTGTGCTAGAACTTTATCAGGGTTCGAAACATTGTCCAAGAATGTGTTTCTTCGTCTAAATAGACTTCTGCAATACACCACTGAATCCCAGCTAAGAGATGTTGGCATACCAGCGCTGGGTGTGGCAAACCATGACAGTTAGCTAACTCACAGGTAGCTAATGATCTTATTATGTACGGGCACGTATATGTACGTACCGTTGACGATCGTCCGGCGTACCGTTGACGATCGTCCGGCGTACCGTTGACGATCGTCCGGCATACCGTTGACGATCGTCCGGCGTACCGTTGTGGATGGTCCGGCATACCGTTGACGATCGTCCGGCATACCGTTGACGATCGTCCGGCGTACCGTTGTGGATGGTCCGGCATACCGTTGACGATCGTCCGGCATACCGTTGACGATCGTCCGGCGTACCGTTGTGGATGGTCCGGCATACCGTTGACGATCGTCCGGCGTACCGTTGACGATCGTCCGGCGTACCGTTGACGATCGTCCGGCGTACCGTTGTGGATGGTCCGGCGTACCGTTGTGGATGGTGCGCCTGTTGTCGGGGGTTGTGAGGGACGTGAGTTTGGGTTAATTTCTGTGATTAATGCTGAGAGGCTGACTAACAAGGTGATCAGAGTACCTGATTGAACCAGTGCCAGGGTTTGTCAGGGTATTTCAGGGTATGGCAGGGCATGCTAGGGTATATCAGGTTATGGCAGGGCATTTCAAGGTATGCCAGGGCATGCTAGGGTATGTCAGGGTATGCTAGGGTATGTCAGGGTATTTCAGGGAATGCCATGATATGCCAGAGTATGCTAGGTTATGCCAGGGTATTTCTGGGCAAGCCAGGGTATGCTTGGGCATGCCAGGGTATGCCTGGGCATGCCAGGGTATGCCTGGGCATGCCAGGGTATGCCTGAGCATGCCAGGGTATGCCTGGGCATGCCAGGGTATGCCTGGGCATGCCAGGGTATGCCTGGGTATGCCAGGGTATGCCTGGGCATGCCAGGGTATGCCAGTATGTCAGGGTATGCCTGGGCATACCAAGGTATGCCAGGGCATGTTAGAGCATGTCAGGGTATGCTAGAGTATGTCAGAGTATGCCAGGGCATGCCAGAGTATGCTAGGGTATGTCAGGGCATGCCAGTTATGCTAGGTATGCCAGAGTATTCCAGGGCAACCCAGGGTATGTCAGGGTATGCTAGGGTATGTCAGTGTATGACAAGGTATGCCAGGGTATGCCAAGGTATGCCAGGGTATGCCAAGGTATGCCAGGGTATGCCAGGGTATGCCAAGGTATGCCAGGGTATGCCAAGGTATGCCAGGGTATGCCAAGGTATGCCAGGGTATGCCAAGGTATGCCAGGGTATGCCAAGGTATGCCAGGGTATGCCAAGGTATGCCAAGGTATGCCAGGGTATGCCAAGGTATGCCAGGGTATGCCAAGGTATGCCAGGGTATGTTAGGGTGGACACTTACCCTGATGGAACACCTTTCCCCATGATGGTACGATTGCCCCTTACAGGTTTAGCGGCTCCCCATGACTATAATCCAATTAAATATTGATTCATTATTATTATTATTATTATTATTATTATTATTATTATTATTATTATCAGCAGCAGCTGATAATAATAATAATAATAATACCTACCATACCTCTAATATACCTTTGATGAGTTCCGGCCCTAGGCCAGGGTCGTCTGGTGCTTGCCTGGTCAACCAGGCTGTTGCTGCTGGTGCGGATCTGATGGTATATGCCGTTAGTATGTGGCTGTTTTAACATGTTAAGTGTAAAGTCAGGTTATGTTAATATTGCGTTTGAAGACTACACGAGGGTCATTAACGCTGCATGTCACCTGTACATCACCAGTCACTACACCAGGGTCATTAATACTGCATGTCACCTGTACACCACCAGTCACTACACTAGGGTCATTAATACTGCATGTCACCTGTACACCACCAGTCACTACACCAGGGTCATTAATACTGCATGTCACCTGTACACCACCAGTCACTACACTAGGGTCATTAATACTGCATGTCACCTGTACACCACCAGTCACTACACTAGGGTCATTAAGACTGCATGTCACCTGTACACCACCAGTCACTACACCAGGGTCATTAAGACTGCATGTCACCTGTACACCACCAGTCACTACACCAGGGTCATTAAGACTGCATGTCACCTGTACACCACCAGTCACTACACCAGGGTCATTAATACTTCATGTCACCTGTACACCACCAGTCACTACACTAGGGTCATTAATACTGCATGTCACCTGTACATCACCAGTCACTACACTAGGGTCATTAAGACTGCATGTCACCTGTACACCACCAGTCACTACACTAGGGTCATTAATACTGCATGTCACCTGTACACCACCAGTCACTACACTAGGGTCATTAATACTGCATGTCACCTGTACATCACCAGTCACTACACTAGGGTCATTAAGACTGCATGTCACCTGTACACCACCAGTCACTACACTAGGGTCATTAAGACTGCATGTCACCTGTACACCACCAGTCACTACACCAGGGTCATTAATACTTCATGTCACCTGTACACCACCAGTCACTACACTAGGGTCATTAATACTTCATGTCACCTGTACACCACCAGTCACTACACTAGGGTCATTAATACTGCATGTCACCTGTACATCACCAGTCACTTCACCAGGGTCATTAATACTTCATGTCACCTGTACATCACCAGTCACTACACCAGGGTCATTAATACTTCATGTCACCTGTACACCACCAGTCACTACACCAGGGTCATTAATACTTCATGTCACCTGTACATCACCAGTCACTACACCAGGGTCATTAATACTTCATGTCACCTGTACATCACCAGTCAAGAATACTTTAAAACCTAAAATACTGATTGAAATTTACACTCTCAATGTATATACACTGAGATAGGAGCACCTTTCAGTGTATACACACTGGAAGAGACCCATTTCTCAGTGTACATACACTGGGAGAGGCCCACCTCACAGTAAATACATGGATGTTAGAGTGTGTTTGGTCACAGGTTGCAGGGTGATCGCCTCTGCAGGGTCAGAGGAGAAGTGTGCCTGGGTGAGGGAGCTGGGTGCTGACCATGTCTTCAACTACAAGACCAAGAGTGTCAGCGAGGCACTCAAGGAACTGGCACCAGAGGGCATCCACTGCTACTTCGATAATGTGAGTTCTCTCTCTCTCTCTCTCTCTCTCTTTCTCTCTCTCTCTCTCTCTCTGTCTCTCTCTGTCTCTCTTCTCTTCCTTCTCTCTCTCTCTCTCTCTCTCTCTCTCTCTCTCTCTCTCTCTCTCTCTCTCTCTCTCTCTTTCAGAACGTAAACAAGCGAGTGCTGTCAAAGTTATCTTCTTTGACAGTTTTTGTTCTGGTTTTGACAGGTAGGGGGCCAGTTCTCCCTGGAGGCGCTGCCACACATGAACGACTTCGGCAGAGTGGCACTCTGTGGTGCCATTTCTACCTACAACAACCAGGATGAAGATAAGGGCGTCCTTAAGGCTGATGGTGAGTTTGTACATACACACGTACACACACACACGTACACACACACACGTACACACACACACGTACACACACACACACACACCAGGAGCTATGACTCGACCCCTGCAACCACAACTAGGTGAGTACATACACACACATTACGAATGAATACGATGTTTCGTGTCTCTTAGGGGTTCAAGATGGATCGAAACGTCGCCCACTTTTTTATTTCAAGGGTGTGGAATTGTTCTGTTGTGTTTTATCTAGGATATTGTACTCACCTAGTTGTGGTTGCAGGGGTCGAGTCATAGCTCCTGGCCCCGCCTCTTCACTGGCCGCTACTGGGTCACTCCTTGCACCATGAGCTTTATCATACCTCTTCTTGAAGCTATGAATAAATCCTGCCTCCACTACATCACTTCCCAGACTATTCCACTTCCTGACAACTCTGTGGCTGAAGAAATACTTCCTAACATCTCTGTGATTCATCTGAGTCTTCAACTTCCAACTGTGTCCCCTTGTTGCTGTGTCCCATCTCTGGAACATTCTGTCTCTGTCCACCTTGTCAATTCATCTCAGTATTTTATATGTCGTAATCATGTCCCTCCTATCTCTCCTGTCCTCCAGTGTCGTCAGGTCGATTTCCCTTAACCTCTCCTCGTAGGACATACCCCTTAGTTCCGGGACTAGTCTTGTTGCAAACCTTTGAACTTTCTCTAGCTTCTTTACGTGCTTGGCTAGGTGTGGGTTCCAAACTGGTGCTGCATACTCCAGTATGAGCCTAACGTACACAGTGTACAGGGTCCTGAACGATTCCTTATAAAGATAGCGGAATGCTGTTCTTAGGTTTGCTAGGCGCCCGTATGCTGCAGCAGTTATTTGGTTGATGTGCACCTCAGGAGATGTGTCCGGTGTTATACTCACCCCAAGATCTTTTTCCTTGAGTGAGGTTTGTAGTCTCTGACCTCCTAAGACGCGCCATCACCATGCCCAGCCCTTCTAGGGCAGGGTAGGTGCCAAGGCTGGAGCTTGCTACCATCTGCAGCTCGCAAGCCTGCCCTTCCCGTCAGGGAAGATGGCAGACCACAGAGGCCTAGCTTCTCCCTCCGATCCCCGTGAGGGCGGGGAATGTGGCTAGGTCTGGGAACAGTTGGTCCCAACGATGAGGGGGTACTTGTACCTCCTCCCATGGGAGACATAGGTCTCTGATACTCCCACGACAGGGAGCCGGAGCCGGGTCGCCATCTGGAAGAGACCCGGGCCGGGAGAATTCCCGGCGAATCAACACCTCCTCCTGACCTCCCAGACTGTACTCCGTCTGCGGTCTTCTTTACCATTCCCAATCTTCATGACTTTACACTTGGTGGGGTTGAACTCCAGGAGCCAATTGCTGGACCAGGCTTGCAGCCTGTCCAGATCCCTCTGTAGTTCTGCCTGGTCCTCGTCCGATTGAATTCTTCTCATCAACTTCACATCATCTGCAAACAGGGACACTTCGGAGTCTATTCCTTCCGTCATGTCGTTCACAAATACCAGAAACAGCACTGGTCATAGGACTGACCCCTGTGGAACCCTACTCGTCACCGGCGCCCACTCTGACACCTCGCCACGTACCATGACTCGCTGCTGTCTTCCTGACAGGTATTCCCTGATCCATTGTAGTACCTTCCCTGTTATCCCTGCCTGGTCCTCCAGCTTTTGCACTAATCTCTTGTGTGGAACTGTATCAAACGCCTTCTTACAGTCCAAGAATCCAATCTACCCACCCCTCTCTCTCTTGTCTTACTGCTGTCACCCTGTCATAGAACTCCAGTAGGTTTGTGACACAGGATTTCCCATCCCTGAAACCGTGCTGGCTGTCGTTGATAAGCTCATTCCTTTCTAGGTGTTCCACCACTCTTCTCCTGATAATCTTCTCCATGACCTTGCATACTATACATGTCAGTGACACTGGCCTGTAGTTTAGTGCTTCATGTCTGTCTCCTTTTTTAAAGATTGGGTCTACATTTTCTGTCTTCCATTGTGTGTGTGTGTGTACTCAACTAGTTGTACTCACCTAGTTGTGGTTGCAGGGGTCGATTCATAGCTCCTGGCCCCGCCTCTTCACTGGCCACTACTGTGTGCGTGTGTGTGTGTTAATTTAACAATTAAAACTTACAAACTTAAAACTCACTATAAAATAACATTTCCCTCTGGTGATCACATATTAACCCACCGTCTGCAAAGCTTTTTGGTCCTGTGACCGAGCCCTTCCACCGGCTTCTAGTAATCCACTGCATCAAAATTGTTACAGACAACATCCATTTGCGTCTGTATTAACGTAACCCCGCACCATAACAGGTCCATACAGCCCAATGTTGATGATTGCCAAGCAGCTGCGTGTAGAGGGCTTCATCGTGCTCCGCTGGAACTCCCGCTGGATGGAAGGGTTGAAGCAGTTGAAGCAGTGGGTTGTGGAGGTGAGTACATGCACTCTCACTGTTAAACTCATGACCACTCACCTAGATGAAGCAATGAGTCCTGAAAATGAGTACATAAGCTCACTTTTACACTCACGAGTCCGTATATTGGTAAGTGCTATATTTAGCAGGGTGGACCTAGTAGCGAAGAGGCGGGGCCAGGAGCTGTGAATCGACCCTTGCAACCACAAATAGATGAGTACAAATAGGTGAGTACTCTACAGTGAGTGAAACACTTCACCAAAGACTCGCAGCTATCACAATAACCTCATGACTACGTTTCGACCCATAACAGCGTTTCGACCCATGACGACGTTTCGACCCATAACGACGTTTCGACCCATGACGACGTTTCGACCCATAACGGCGTTTCGACCCATGACGACGTTTCGACCCATAACGGCGTTTCGACCCATGACGACGTTTCGACCCATAACGACGTTTCTACCCATAACGACGTTTCTACCCATAACGACGTTTCGACCCATAACGACGTTTCGACCCATAACGACGTTTCGACCCATAACGACGTTTCGACCCATAACGACGTTTCGACCCATAACGACGTTTCGACCCATCCTGAACCAACGTCAAGTCTCTTGTCAGGAGGTCCAGCACGGACCGAAACGTCGTCACTAGGTTTCAAAGTGCAGGATTTTGATTTAGATACAATGAACATCTAAATTCATTTCACATAGATTCTGCGTCAAATTCACATCTATTTCTATTATTTTTTTTTTTAGAAGTTAGTGACAAATAGAAAGATTTTTTGAATCTTGTAATAGTTCCATCTACGTTTTTTAGGCCTTAATTAGCGTGTGGTTTCTACTGAGGACGAAACGTGCATGTATAATACCCAGGACGTGTGTATTGCGTGTGTTAGGTTGTAGCTCTGAGAGGACGGTCGAAACACTGTGTTGACCTTAGTGTTGTGTGTGTGTGTACTCACCTATTTGTGGTTGCAGGGGGTCGAGACTCGGCTCCTGGCCCCGCCGCTTCACTGATCGATACTAGGTCCTCTTTCTCCCTGCTCAATGAGCTTTATCATACCTCGTCTTAAAGCTATGTATTGTTCCTGCCTCCACTACATCACTTTCCTAGACTATTCCACTTCCTGACAACTCTATGACTGAAGAAATACTTCCTAACATCCCTTTGACTCATCTAAGTCTTCAACTTCCAAATGTGACCCCTTGTTTCTGTGTCCCATCTCTGGAACATCCTGTCTTTGTCCACCTTGTCAATTCCTCTCAGTATTTTATATGTCGTTATCATGTCTCTCCAGTTCTCCAGTGTCACTTTCTCTAACGTTTTGGGTTATCTTGGTGGGTAATTTACATCATGTATGATACTTGTACTTATGTGTACCTGTGCCTACATAAACTTACTTATTTAAGTATTGTCTTGTTTCAGGGGAAAGTGAAGTACAGAGAGACGTTCACTGAGGGTTTTGATAACATGCCTCGGGCTTTTATTGGCCTCTTCCACGGTGACAACATCGGGAAGGCTATTGATCAGCCTGCTCTGACGGACACCTCGCCTAGCCTGCAGGATAGCCCCTCATCAGTGACACCCTAGAGAGAGGAACATCATCAGTGTCTAGGACACCTGGCTAGCCCAAGACAATGACAGGACACCCAGGAAAAATATGTATCTTCACCTGTCATGTATAACACCTGTGTCCTCACTGTGAATTATGTATAGTAAATGTTATGTATTAACTAAATAAAGTCGAATAAAAATATAATCAACATTTTTATTCTAAATAATCCATATGATATAAGTTTGGTCAAGAATGGAAAGCGTCCAGGTCGAACCCTGGGCGGGGGGGGGTTACATATAGGGAAAGGTTCCTAACACCTGTTGCTGCATGACCCTTGTGGGTTTAGCGCTTAGTTCTGATGGTAATAATGATAATAATATTAACCCCTGTTGACCCCCCCCCCTGTTACGTAGTTGTAAGTAGGTACGTGGGTGTTAGGTGACTGTTGTGGGTGGCATCCTGGGGGAAAACCTCAGGAATACCAACACAGTGAGAGGTTCTTGGGTTATCCTGGGTTACTAACCTTCTGGGGATAACAGTCCTGGGTTACTCACCCTCCCGGGTTAACAATCCTGGGTTATCCTGGGTTACTAACCCTCCGGTGTTAACAATCCTGGGTTATCCTGAGTCACCAACCCTTCGGGGTTAACAATCCTGGGTTATCCTGGGTTACTAACCCTCCATGGTTAACAATCCTGGGTTATCCTGGTTTACTAACCCTCCGGGGTTAACAATCCTGGGTTATCCTGGGTCACCAACCCTTCGGGATTAACAGTCCTGGGTTACTAACCCTCTGGGGTTAATTTGTATAAAATATTTTCGAATTTGATTTTGGTTCAACGAGTGATGAACATTCTTGGAGCCCCTCCAGGTGAGGGGCTCTTGATTTGAGGAACTGGACCTATCTTTCCCTTCCAAGGATTTAACCCTAATTCTTCCTATCCCCCAGGTGATGAAAATAAATGGTATAAAATACCGACACAATGGAAAAAATAAACACATAAGCAGTATAATGTTGTCAGTAAAGGATCACATTATACTGATAATGTTTATTTTCCCCCACAGGTGATAGGTACTTCCATACGGTTTTAGTTCTTTCCCCTGATTAGAATAATTGCCCCCTAGCATGGGCAGTAGTGTCGTCCCTCTGGGAACCACATCTTGAAGGTTAAATTAAATTAGGTTAGGTTAAGTTAGGTTAGATTTGGTTTGGTTAGGTTAAGTTAGGTTAGATAAGGTTTGGTTTGGTTAGGTCAGGTCAGGTCAGGTCAGGTTAGGTTAGGTAAGGTTTGTCAGGAAACAGCACAAGTGTTTCCTGACGCTGGTCTTCAGGTTAGGTTAGGTAAGGTTTGTCAGGAAACTACACTAAGTGTTTCTGAACGCTGATGTATTTTCAGGTTAGGTTAGGTAAGGTTTGTCAGGAAACAGCACAAGTGTTTCCTGACGCTGGTCTTCAGGTTAGGTTAGGTAAGGTTTGTCAGGACACAGGACAAGTGTTTCCTGACGCTGGTCTTCAGGTTAGGTTAGGTAAGGTTTGTCAGGACACAGGACAAGTGTTTCCTGACGCTGGTCTTCAGGTTAGGTTAGGTAAGGTTTGTCAGGAAACAGCACAAGTGTTTCCTGACGCTGGTCTTCAGGTTAGGTTAGGTAAGGTTTGTCAGGAACAGCACAAGTGTTTCCTGACGCTGGTCTTCAGGTTAGGTTAGGTAAGGTTTGTCAGGAAACAGACAAGTGTTTCCTGACGCTGGTCTTCAGGTTAGGTTAGGTAAGGTTTGTCAGGAAACAGCACAAGTGTTTCCTGACGCTGGTCTTCAGGTTAGGTTAGGTAAGGTTTGTCAGGACACAGGACAAGTGTTTCCTGACGCTGGTCTTCAGGTTAGGTTAGGTAAGGTTTGTCAGGACACAGGACAAGTGTTTCCTGACGCTGTCTTCAGGTTAGGTTAGGTAAGGTTTGTCAGGAAACAGCACAAGTGTTTCCTGACGCTGGTCTTCAGGTTAGGTTAGATAAGGTTTGTCAGGACACAGCACAAGTGTTTCCTGACGCTGGTCTTAGTCATGTGACGACCCACAGCTGGAGCTTTTGGACATCTGACTGAGGCCTTCCACTGGCTTACCAGTCCTCAGCTTTACAAATTATGGTCATTATTGTAACCATTTCTTTCGTCACATCCTGGAGAATATTTTTAATGTATATGAGAGGTATACACACCGCTTCAGCTGGATCTGAATGACCCATGAGGGTGTAGCGCATAATAGATGCATAGACTGGTTGGTTATTGAGGTTTAAAGACTATCTACTACACGAGGGTCATTAAGGCTGCATGTCACCTGTACACCACCAGTTAAGAATACTCTAATAAGTAAGTTTATTCAGGAATACCTAAATAACGTTACATAAACACGTAGCAACATACACAGAAGCACTGAGAAAAATATTGTGAAATTCCCAGCAAGGGTAGAAACATTGGTCGTGTTTCCTTACACAGGTTGTCTATGTTCACCCATCAGTAAAATAGGTACCTGGGTGTTAGTGGACTGGTCGCATCCTGGTGTTAAACGTGCACCTGGGTGTTAGTGGAGGATGCTCAGCATTAAACAAGCTGACTTTCTAATAGTAGTACAAGGTCATTGAGTATGTCTATGGTCTGTATACCTTGTACATGTACTGGTAGTAAATAAAGATACATATTATTATTATTAGTGGAGGCAGGATCCATACATAGCTTTAAGAAGAGGTATGATAAAGCTCATGGAGAAGGGAGAGTGACCTAGTAGCGACCAATGACGAGGCGGGGCCAGGAGCTATGACTCGATCCCTGTAACCACATATAGGTGAATTTTAATTTGAGTACTCCACTACATAACACACTATATAACACACTACATAACACTGCACTACATAACACTGCACTACATAACACACTACATAACACTGCACTACATAACACACTACACTATCACTGCACTACATAACACACTACACTACCACTGTACTACATAACACATTACACTATCACTGCACTACATAACACACTACACTATCACTGCACTACATAACACACTACACTATCACTGCACTACATAACACACTACACTATCACTGCACTACATAACACACTACACT